>QANT01008636.1:0-13502 GCA_003254885.1 Purshia tridentata
TTTGTATGATCGATCTTTAACATGGTTGAAGAAAATTTTGATAAAATATTATATTAATAATTATATTTGTTACTCAACATAATTTCATTCTACTCATTGAAAGAATAGAGTTTTATTATTTATGATACGACTCATTCAAGATGGAGTACATTTCTTAATTATAATCTCTTGGTACAAGGTACAAGAAAAAACCTTTTGATTCCAATTATGACGAAACTGAAATCATTTATGAGATGTGTAAGTGTGAGTGTTTTGGGATTCCCAATGAGTGAATGACTCGTTGGAAAATTGGAATTTATTTGGGTAATTATTTGGTGAATTTGATTGAGTTGACTCAGGGATTCGATTTGAAATGTGATTGTATCTAGATTTGGTTTTAGATTGCCTACGTACCCTTTGTGGGATCAAACTACACATAGTTCCAGGCTTTTGGGAATTAAATAGGTGAATGACCTATTTAAATGATTTTAGTAATTTGGGTAGGGTTATAGAGCCATTGGATTTGATTTGAGAAATTAATTCGGGACTTTGTGTATGAAATTAATTTCTGAGAAATTTAAATGGATTTGATTTGATTACGGTCGCACCTAAATTTAAGTATAGACTGCCTACATACCCTTGACAGGATCAAACCAAATGTAGTTTGTTAGGAATTAAATTTGGTTGGCTTTGTGCCATTTTGGAGTTCAATTTAGAATTTAGGATTTGAGAGACTTGGTTTTGTACCAATTGGGAGAGATGGTTTTGTACCATTTAAGAAAATGAATTTGGAATTTAGAATTTGGATTTAAAGGAATGCGTCCATTAATATATTTGTGTCATTTATTTGTTAAATGAAACATTTATTTTGTATAATGGGCAAGTATGAATGTAATTATGTGCCCACTAATTATTTTGTATTAATTTGACACACCTTATACTTTTAATGACACATTTATTTTGTATAATGGGCAAATATAAATTTAATTTTGTGCTCACTAAATATTTTGTATCAATTATTAATTAATTGATACGCTTTATATTTTGAATGAGCAAAGAGATTTAGGAGAAATGGTCAATTGGACTTCTACCAATTATTTAGCAATGGGCATATTAATTAACTTTGAAAAAAAAGGCCTTTAATTTGATTGTGCCCACTGTTTGAAACTTGGCATATATTTTTTTTATTTTGTACTATAAACTAGGTTACAGTACTAGATGCAATCCAAATAAGAGTTTGCCTCCATTTTCGATCTTGTGGGACTGATCCATATATTTCAAATGCCATGGGAAGACTTGTACCCTGAATTTTACGGTTCAACAAACATCAAACTTTTATCATATAACATCAAATTTTTTATAACATTAAGTCCCATCATAGAGAAGTAGGGGCCAGAAGCTGATGATGGTCAGTGCATGCGTTTCTAGCTACTTTGTCAATGTTTTCTCTACTAATTATCTTGTTGATTTTTCTTTTATTTTTTGTTATTTTACTTTATCCACATTAATTCTTTTGTCTTTGTCTACATTAAAGAGTGCCCTATTAAAGGTAGGCGCAATTGAGTAGCCACCTTCACTTTTGACTGAAAATGTACACTTGTAAAGTTGTCGTTATGCATATGAACCCAAAAGCCTCCCTCTCCCATCTATATAAACAGTTGATATATCTCATTATAAACGCACCAAGTCGTAGCAAAGTATGAAATCCCAAAACATGAGTTCCATGGGCAACCTTCAAATGTCCCTTCTCTTTTTCTTCAGTTTCTTCTTCATCTCCTCCCATGCAGCCACCTTTGACATCCGCAATGAATGTTCTTACACCGTCTGGGCGGCGGCCTCCCCTGGAGGTGGCCGCCGCCTAGACCGCGGCCAAAGTTGGACTCTGAATGTCCCAGCTGGCACGGCCATGGCGCGCATATGGGGCCGAACAAAATGCAACTTCGATGCCAGTGGTCGCGGCCGTTGTGAAACTGGGGATTGTGGGTCCCTAGTGTGCAAGGGCTGGGGTGTCCCTCCAAACACATTGGCAGAATATGCCCTTAACCAATTTGGCAACAAGGACTTCATTGACATCTCCCTTGTTGATGGCTTCAACATTCCCATGGACTTCAGCCCAACCTCAGGCGGGTGTAGGGGAATTAAGTGCACCGCAGACATCAACGGGCAGTGTCCCAAAGAATTAAGGGTACCAGGTGGGTGCCATAACCCTTGCACTGTTTTCAAGACCAATGAATATTGTTGCACACAAGGCCAAGGGACCTGTGGACCGACCAAATTCTCAAGGTTTTTCAAGGATCGGTGCAGGGATGCTTATAGTTACCCTCAGGATGACCCTACAAGCACATTTACATGCCCTGGTGGGACCAACTATAGGGTTGTCTTCTGTCCTAGGGGTTCCCCTCATAATTTCCCTTTGGAGATGGTTAGTGGCAAGAGTGAGGAGTAATTGGTCTAATGGGTATGAGGGTATATATTGGCCTATATATTGGGCTTATGTTTAGATGAGTGATGAATGTATGTTTCTATGTTGTTGTTGTGGTGTGCTGTTGTACTTAGGTGTACTGTATCACCTAAAATATCTTGAATAAAGATGGTGATCGTTTGGCAATGGGAAATAACCAATTTCCCCTTATTTTACTTGGGCTCTTTATTTTTTTAATAGTTTACATTTTGTTATAATCAAAATTAAAATTAAAATTTTATGACTGTTTTACCGATAAAATTCACAAAATTTTATGTCGTACATGATTTTCACACGAAAATTTTTATATAAAATTTGAAAACTATTTTAATTTTAGACTTGATTATAACAAAAATTCGTATGTTATTGCAGTGTATATATGTGTCGTTTAGATGAGTGACGGATGCATGTTGCCATGTTGTTGTTGTACTTAGCTACTGTAAAACATAAAATTCCTTGAATAAATGATCTTTTAGAAATCGATTAGCATTAATTAATCAATTAATTAAGTCAATCAAACTCAGATAATTAATTATATAATTATATTTCAGGTAGTACGTGTAGGTGTCACAGAACATACAACAGCTATGAAAAGTCTACATACAGACGGAAGGGATAAGGTCACAATGAATGAATCATCCTCTTCTTCTTTTTTTATTGAAATGAATGAATCATCCTTAGTTTGTCACTTTATACCAAACATTTGAATAAATAAAAAGACTGCAAAGTTAATGTAAAGGACTAAAGGAGTTTGATAAAATGATAGATTTCCTTGTCCACTGCTTGGATGCAATGAATTTGATTACTAAAAGATGAAGAGGAAAACCAAGGAGGTCAATATCATACGTAACCTTCAAAAGTGAAAACACTATAAGCCATTAATTAATTTGATTCATTACACTAAAAATTCAGTATGTTATATGAGAGAGAGAGAGAGAGAGAGAGAGAGAGCTAGCCCAAGAGTAGTTGCTTGGAACATTGCATATTTAAGAGTTTATTCGTTTTATATATTCAATTGCCATTTATACTGTTGAAACTCTTTCCCTTTAAATCTTCAAACCCAGCACAAGGAACACAAATTAGTCTTTAATTTCCTTTCGTGTATACATAGTATGCAAATGTCCTCTTGTCAATTTCACAACATAAATAAAATAAACCACTTATATATTCTCATATTGGGAGAACTTGGATGATTTGTTAGGTTGATTTTGGCTCGAAGGTGGGGTCTCGATTCAGTCTAACAGTGTAATTAAGATACGTATCACTTACGTACGTTGTTGAACTTTGTAGCAAGGAATCAGTGAAAACCTTGAGACTGTGACATATATATTGCCTGTCGGTCCTGCACAGCATTGTAGCAATCCTTCCTTGGCTGAGCATCTACTTGCCAACATATTATCGCAGGTGGGTGCACACATGGCTGCTGAGCTGTTGTATTGTGTTATTGTTAGTTTGATTAGTTAGTAATTAATTAGTTACAGTCTGTGATGATTAGTTAGTCTTTGATTAGTGATTATGGCATGAATAAAAGACAGTCATGTCACCTACAGTGTAATTCATTGAGACCAAGATCAAAACACTACTTTCTTTTTCCTCTTCTCTCTCTCAAGCTTCTACAGAGTTCTATGGCTTCAACTGCTCTGATAATGAATAGTGATAGAAACAAGTAAAATCAAAATGGCTATGATCATCTTGGTTAGATGAGTACTCATATTTGCCTAATCAATTCTAATAGTTTGTATATATGCTGCTTTGCAATGTTACTATTTATAGGTGTACATGTGTGCGACTGTTTATGTGTTTGTGGTTATGTAACCTTGATTTTCATGTGAACTTCATGATTCATATGGTAGGGATCATGGTTGAGTCTTAAGACAGGAGACTTGTATATATGTTGAAAGAGCAATGTCAGGGTACCACATTTTTTATACCACAAGTTTTGGTTTGTTTATTCATGAATAAACAAATGGAAAATGTTTTGCAATCTAATTCGTTTACTAAAATCTTTAGATTTGAAATCTCTCCATCAAAATGGACCCGATTCAAGAGTGACATGTTGGTATTTCTCAGCTTTCAGATCCAATTCTGGCCAAGAGAGTCCAGTATCCAAACTTCAATTTATTTGCTTTCATTTTGTGGTAGTGGGAGTTGCAAATTTAATTTTTGTGTCTAAGTGCACACGATGGGTGCCTAAATCCCTTCCAATAATCAGAGATAATCAACAACATAACATTATCAGTTAGTAAATAGCACTATGATCCACTTATCTGTCAGTCACGAAGACCTACAACTGTTGTGACTAGAGAGACTCCCTTGGTTCTCTCTCTACAGTCGATACATAGCAAAAAGATACAATCACTTCTTGCAAATAAATGTTATCTTCAGATAGTATTCATAAGTAACATCATAAAACACAAACTGACGTACAGCTAAAAGGTCTCAAAATGTATAATTGATAAAACTTGGGTACTATCACAGACAGGAACTACCTTGCTTCTAGGACTTCACCTTTCCATGATAATCCTTATTGCATCCTAAGCGAGGCTTCTGTGAGCCAACCCCATTGCAATTTGACAAGCTAATATTTCCTGCGGGCGGGAATGAAGGATTCATGGATAACTGTTGACCTGAAACAGATTGTTCTGGTGCATCAAACTGAGGCGAAATATCATTTTGGAAAAAGCTAGGTGAGCCAAAATCTGGCAGTGCCAAGCTATCTCTATGGTTGTGAGAGCTGTCAAGTTTATCCTGGAAGTAACCCTGAAACAAATCATCCTCTATTGGTATTGCACCTGTAAGAGTCTTAAATGCAAAATCTAGGCATGGGTCAGACCAAGAATCCATGAAAGGGAAAGAAAACTGTGGCTCGGGATTCCCAACATCTGCTCTATCAGTTTCAAACTTCTGTTGTTTCTCCTCAGGAACAGCTTGGTCCTCAAGAAACTTCTCACTCTTGTTTGATGGCTCCTCATGCATTGCAGCACTTCTAGTAGTACAAGGAGCCTCTGGCCCAGCCTCAAGCTGCTGAGATGTTTCATCTGCCAAATCCACAGGTGGGATGGCTTTACTTCTAGGGGACTTTTCAGTTGCCTTTCGAAGAGCTCGTTCACTGGACATAGTATTGGCCAGAAGCTCAGGTTCAACCCCAGCAAGTCGTTTTGAAGACCGATGAGGCAACTTGAGTTCTTTATTTTTCTTGGATTTGTTCAAAATAGCCCTTCTTTTTCTATCGCAGTTCTTTTCCATCCCACTTTCATGTGAGTTCTCTTTTTGCAGTATATTAGCTGCAGGTTTCAAAATAGGCCTGTTATCCATAGTATCAGTTAATGGCAATTCCCCTGTAAGGGTTTTGAATGCAAATTCTAGGCATGGGTCTGAGCCAAACAGAAAGGAGAGCTGTGGTTCTGGCTTCACAGTTTCCAACATTTGATGTTGCTCTTTAGGAACCACTTGTTCATCAAGCGGCCTCTTGCCCTTGTTCAATGGCTCTCCATGTAATGTAGAGTTTATGTCAGTTAAAGTTTGATGTGCAACCTCTGTTTCTGATGCAACCCCAAGCTGCTGAGATGCTCTATTTACAGAATGATCTGAAGCCAAACCTGCATCTTGAGTGGCATCACTTTTACTAAAAGTTCTAGCTGCAACTTGAAGAGCTTGTTCCCTGGAAACTTGGTCCTCGAGCGGCATCTTGCCCTTGTTCAATGGTTCTCCATGTAATGTCAAGTTTATGTCAGTTAAAGTATGATGTGCAACCTCTGTCTCTGATGCAGCTCCAAGCTGTTGAGATGCTCTATTTACAAAATGATCTAAAGCCAAACCTGCATCTTGACCGGCATAACTTTTACTATACTTTCTAGTTGCAACTTGAAGAGCTGAAGCCAAACCTACATCTTGACTGGCATCACTTAAATTAGACTTCCTAGCTGTAACTTGAAGAGCTGAAGCCAAACCTGCATCTTGACTGGCATCACTTTTACTAGACTTTCTAGTTGCAACTTGAAGAGCTGAAGCCAAACCTGCATCTTGACTGAAATAACTTTTACTAGAATTTCTAGTTCTAACTTGAAGAGCCGAAGCCAGACCTGCATTATGACTGGTATCACTTTTACTAGACTTTCTAGTTGCAACTTGAAGAGCTCGTTCACTGGAAACCAAGATAGCTATCTGCTCTGGTTCAATCCCAGCAAGTCGTTTTGAAGATCGACGAGGCAAATGAAACTTTTCCTTGTTTTTTGATTTGCTCAAGTCTCTTTGGGCTCTTCTGACATTGCTTTTTTCCATCAGTGTCTCAAGTGCATTATTCTCGTTCTGGGTATTATCAGAAGGACTCAAAGCAGGCTTATCAGAAAAGATCATTTTCCCTGGACCTTTCATGGAAGTTTCAAATTCAAGCAATGACCTTTTGCCTTCACATTTGTCAGAGAGTTCAGCTTTTGGCTGTGATGACCTGTTTGGAGAACAATCTTCCTTAGTGTTGGCACATTCTTTCTTAGTGGCGGCTGTGATGTCATCTATTGACCTCTCACCTCCAGAAAGCTGTTGCCCAGTGACAGGGTGATTTAATTGTTGCCTTTTAGTTGCAGATGACAGCTAGGATAACAGAAAAGTATAATATTAAAAGTTTCATCCTGTAAAATGTCCCAAATGCACATATATAATGGAAAACTGATTAAAGAAATAAAAATTGGTCGCTAAGAAAGCTTGCCACATCCATCTGGCTATATTTATAACTTATAAAGAGGCATCAATTTTGAGTTGGAGGTCCTTGGCGTCATTCATTAAGGGAATTTTCTAAATACCTTCTAGTTCTTTTAGAGATGGGTAAAAAAAAAAGTGTGAAATGAAAGGTAATCCAACAGCTTTATTTATGGATGGGTGATTCAACCATACCCTAAAATGGGAATAAGTTAATATGCTTGAAATTGACCTTGTAACAACATCAAAGAATGCTACCCAAAGCACAAACAATGTTCCAAAACAATTAAGAAAGATATGTTTTAAGCAGGATCAACAGCATTGAAAATGGAAACCCCACAACACAAGAAAGATGTCACTGCTACATGATTGCAAGAGTTGTATTCCTTTTTGGATGACAAATGTAGTTTGTTTATGAATTCATAATACTTATGTTATAGAACCAAAAGTATCAGAAAAATATAGAGAACTCCTTATTTATCCCAAATTCCACCAAGTACTCTCTGGTTTAACTTGGAACATGTTTTGGTCAAGTTTTCTAAGTGTAGCAAAAAATAATATCACTTTGACAGGAAAAGAAAAATAATAAATCACTTGAAACTTTATTATAGTGTTTTTTCTCATGTTAGTTATCACAACTTATCTGGCATGATCAGTTATTTTTCAAGTAACCATGGGCTATTATTTTAGATTTTTGGCATGGTATAAATTCAAAAACTGATATCTTCACGCATAAAACCATTAGAGAAAACATGATGGTGATTGTACTAGTGAACAAAAGGTCGAAGAGAACATTGATGACTGAAAAAACAGAATTACACTCACACTTACTGCAATTTCATCATTAATCACTTCCGGATCATTGGCGCACATATTCTTTCGTTTAAAAGCATGTTTACTGATCTCTCCAGTTTCTAGATAATGCATAACGTCCTTTTTGCTACGGAATACATATCCAGTCACTGGATCTGTGTAATACTGTCAAAAGGAATGAACCAATAAATTCTATATATAATCTATAAGTACAGAACTGGTTAGAATAGACTGCAGTTAGTTGGCATTATTACTAAACGAATACTATGCATGGAAAGCACACATACACAAGTGAATGAATGGAGAGAGAGAGACAGAGAGAGAGAGAGAGGGTCCCGAGCAGAATTAACATGAGTAAGTATTAGAGTAACTGATTTTATACCGGGTCTCTTCTAAGTCGATTTGCAACCTTTTTAACTTTGATCTCTTTTATCCACCCTGGTGGTAAATCCTCCACATTATGGTTCTCAACGGAAACCTAAATTACAGATTAACAATCAGAGCAGCATACCTAATTAAACAAATGTAATAACATGAAATACCCAATGCAATCAGTCTGTAGCATCATTATATCATGCCATGAAACTTGTTGCAAGTGGTGCCCTAACATGAACACTTTCATGCTTCCATATGGAAGTGAGTTGTCATTAATATCTGGGCACCTCAGGCTTAGGATGAGTTCCTTAGATACAGTTTACGATTTTTCTTTCTCACAGTACAAGAACTACAGTACACAGTCTAAATATGGATGCAAACATCCAACTTGGTAGTTGCACTTAGAAGAACCCATAAGACCTACAAAAGAATCCCCAGGCTGCAAAAATTCTTGAGAGAAGCAGAAGTGCTACAGTATAAGTTATTTGCAGGAATAAGCAGGTTCAGCAATTGAATGTTTGGCAGGCTGTACTCTAAGATTATTTATCTTAGTCATTGCTAGGCTCTAATTGCAAGTAGAATATTGTCTTTCAGGTATCGCCATAAAATTTGAATGGTAGTGGGAAAAAGAGATCCAAGAAATCCCACAAAATTATTTTTATACCAATAATCTCATAAAACAAGTAGTTCATCAGAAACCCATTTCTCTAATCCACTCAATTCCAATGGTTATGGTAGATATCAGGCTATGACTTAGCTTGTAAATCTTATAACACTAGGCCATGCTTTGATATATATATATATATATATTGGAGGACCCAGATATAATGACCTAGACAAATAACTCAATCATATGAAAAGTAAAATGATAGAGTAAATTTAAAAAGATGGAATGAGATTGAACGGAAAAAATGCAGATTATTTAATCAGGACTTTCAAATGGTAAACTTTGATCATTAAAAATATTACATCACATAGCATGCTAACTTCATAAAACATGCCATAAAAAAAAAATTGATTGTAGTTAGATTTTGATTTCTTCTGGACTGAGGATTTCTAATCATGAACTTCATGGTAAAAGTATTATAATGCACTTATGGTTGAAGAGTTTATTTCTGGGTCTTTTTAGTATTCTTTTTCCATCCAGACAATTAACAAAAAGAAATTACAGCATGAGAATATCGAAGGGAACAAACTTTGCTTGTCGACTTCACGGTAGAGACAGTCTTCTTTTTTATTACGCATCTCTTGTGGCTTACAATTTTGAGCTTTCTGGATTTGAAGTTCTTTCGCTTTACAGTTTTGAGATATCGAAATACCTCTGGCTTGGAATAGAATGTACATTCTGTCAACGGATCAATGTAACACTGCAATAGGAAATAGGAATACACTTCCATTAGAAATAACGGGAATGCGTATTGCTGGAGTCAACATATAATTAGAAAGATTCCTGAAATTTTCTTCATAATCTATTATCAACTTCAACAGTAAAGCTAAAAGAGTATTTTTGTAACATCAGCCTATTCTTTCTCCTTATTATATTTGTAAAACCAAAAAGCACCAAACCACAAGATACAATAACATTCAATCACTTAATTCATGAATGAGGAAATGAGATATTACAGTTTATCGATGGAATAAGAAGTTTGCCAGACGTGGTTAAGACATAAACAATTGCCAGAATTCTAGCATACTAAATCTTGAGTGAGGATTTAATGAATTGTTACAATTAAAGTCAAAAGTCGCACCATACATGAACAAATGCAGTGAAATTTTAGAACAAAATCGATTTGGATATGGTTTAATGCATAGATCCTTCAAACCCACTAAAAATATTGTCTGAAAACTTGTTCTAACCTATATCAGGAAAGGAATAAATTCAATTGACAACAATGGAAATATACCCAAAACAATTATTAAAATCTGGCATAAATGTTACCTTGTACTCTCTTCCAACTTGCACACCAGTCTTTCGTGTTCTCACTTCCACTTTCCAACCATTAGGCAACCAATCAGGATATTCATTTGTGTTCGCTATGAGCTGTCAATAACAAACAATGACCAGTCAAATAGATGAATCTGCAAAATGGTTTAGAGAATAACCCCAAAAAAAAAAAACAGACTCACTTGCGAATGGATTTTTTCTGAGTGGTTCTTGGTGTGCATAGTAGTTGGCTGATGCTTTTCACCATGAGTGGTTGTCATTTTGATATGGCGCATAACATCATCCTTAGAAAAGAATTTTTTCCCAGTTTCCAAATTGGTATAAAACTGCAAATGTCAACGTGATTATGATCCTCGTGATAGCACCATGACAGGAAATTTTGATCCTATATTTTACATATTAGTTCAGCAATATCTCTTGTTTTAATTTACGTATACAGTAACTATTTATAGGGAAGTTTCACATATAAAACAATCATAACGGTCATTTGGCAACTGCTTCCAGTTCCAGTATTATGTCACTCATCAACACCAAAATGACAAAGTAAATCACATAGAGTTTAGTGAGTCACCTTCACATATAAACAAATTAAAGTATCATTTATGTCCAACAAGATCCATCAATAACACCTCATGCACTCCAGCATTCAACTCAGCTCAACAAAGCATTCTCAAATTATTTCTGGTCGCCACCCACTAATACTGTCTACATATTATTTTTGGAATTAAACAGACAAAGATAATACAACTTAAGATAGCCAAAATTCCAAAATCCTGAAAACCGACAAATAATATTCCCTTAAGAACTAGATTTTTGTCCCGAAGCAAATAAACAACCACATTAAATACCACTATAAGTCTATAATATGCATTTTAAGTCGATTTACTGATTCCAAAACAGAAATCTTCCAAAAATCCTACAAATGCGAAATTTACTAACTTGAAACCAGTGCAATAATGCCCTAACAACATGCAACCCTTTCCATCAACAAACCACGCATTTCGCACACACAAGCACGCTCACATACCAACATCAACACCATCATCAAAGACATGTGCCTCTAACATGCAGCTAGCATATAGGATTTGCATGAAGCTAAAGAGAGCACAAATGCCCAAATTAACGCAAACAAAACCATAAGCATTCGATCACGATTCACGTAGCTCAGCTCAGTCAACAGTCAGTCACCAACAATCAGAAGCTACTAGAATTGAACCAATTAAAAGCTGAAGAACCCAAAACTAAGATTGAATGCTGGTAAACGAAACCCTAGAAGGCAGAAGAAGCACAAAAGCGTTACTGTTACCATAATTTTGCGACCGGTCTTTTGCACTCTAAATTGGACGGCCCAGCCGGCTGGAAGCCAGTCGGGCGAGCTCTTGGACACCATTTCGCCAGAATCTGACGCTCCCGGTGAGGAATGGCCGGAATCCCAGAGCTGTTCCCCGATCAAAGTTTGGGTCTTTGAAGCTCTTGCTCCGTTTCTCTCTCTCTCTCTCTCTCTCACTCTGTGTAATAATAAGTAAACGGAAGCCAGAGGTTAAAACAAGTATTAACAACGAAGATTAGTGGTGTGCTTATGTCTTTGGACCGGAGTCAATCTGCGGCACACGTGTTCATGTATTGTATATCTATATCTCTCGTCGTCTTTGGGTTCGGATTAGTGTTGTAGCTTACTAGATTTAGAGAGGGCCCACAAGGGATTGAAATTTCTTTTTCTTTTTTTAAATTTTTTTTTGAAATGGGGGATTGATATTTCTTTTGGTGTCAATCATTTATGATTTTCAATTTTTTTTAAAGGAAGGTTTTCGGAATAAGGGATTTTAGAAAAAATGCATAAGTACTTGAGTAGTACACGTTGATGCACATGCAAGTTGATAGTTGATACATAACATTTTTTTATCATAATCATCATTATCCTTATTTATTAAGTTGTTTTAAAAGTTTAAATGTACTATATTTTTTTATAGGGAGAAAGGAAGGGAGGAAAAAGTGGTTGATAAAATGAAAGTAGGATAATGGGTGTTATTAAAGTTGCTCAATGTAGTTCAAGTAATAAATGTCTTGGGCACTCTACGTTTTCGTTGCTAAATGTCGTACCCTATGATTCCAAGTTGATCATCTAATGGAAAAATTATTATATGTGCATGTACCACCACTTAATTTGATGATGTAGTGTTATTAATTTATCTAGATTATAACATGTATATGATTTTAAGGATATTTTTTAGAATTTAAGGTTTTAGAAATTAATTATTGTATAAATTACAATTTTAAGTGAATTGATAACATCACATCATCATACCACTTGGTGTTACGGTCACATACAATAATTTCTCTATTAGATAAAATTAAAAAGTTGTTACAGTGAGTGAAATAATGAATTTAGGTCTGATAAATTTAAAATTTAATTTTCTCCAATATAACAAACATGGTTATCATGTTTAGCTGCAAAGTCATCAATTAAGCTTATATATATAAATATAATCAAGTTTCTATAATATTTGTGATTGAAAATATAATTAAAAATATTACATAATAAAGTAAAATATATACATACCTCAATATGGGTAGAGCGATTTAGGATTTTCCATTCAAATTAGATTAGGATTTTATTTCTGAGTTGTGAATTTGTGATAAACTTGATGAAAATTGAAAAGAAATAAGGAGATAAAAAGTTGAGAAAGAGAATAGTTCACTTGTACTAAAAAAAGAAAGAGAAAGAGTTCCCCCTACGGACTTTATTTACATGTTGTTGGGTCATTATTTTTATATTTAAATCAATTTCAATTACAAGAAAGAATAAATAAATAAATACATATATTTATATATATAGTTGGGATTTGGGAATAAAAAAATTAGGGCCGGGGCCCTGTGCGGTTGCTCCCATTGCATTTGTCCAGGCCCGGGCCTGAATTAAGGTGGAATCTTTGAGGAATAGTTTGAAGTGCATTTAACTTGGCCTTGGTGACCATCTCCAAAGCCAATCACTTTACCAGCAGAAATGGAGAGGCTATGCAAATAGGCTTTGGAGATGAAGCAGCCCAGACCCATACCTAAATTTCCACGAATCTATTTTTGGTGGGAGAGAAATGTGGGGTCTAGAAAGTAGGTGCTAGGAATATATTTTTAGGTAGATGTACTCTCAGGACTTGCTTTCTAATTAAGGAATTAAATTTTAAAAATTTATTTGAAATTTTCATTTTTTTTTGTTTTACAATATTACTAAATTAA
>QANT01008637.1:0-38736 GCA_003254885.1 Purshia tridentata
CAAAATAAACTTTCTTTACAAAATAAGCCTCGCCTAAGTTATCAAGATAGGTGCCCATTGCAAGTTTGGCTTGAAATTCATGTTTTTCAGCATATTCCTGCCCATAGCATTTTCCAACCCCTCGAAGTATACCTTGCAATGGACAAGAATGGAACATAGCCAATTCTGTAAACCCATACAAATATAATCTTGGCAGTGAAAGAAAATTTTAGCATTTCATACAAAAAAAAGAAGTATAAGTTGATTCTACCAATGCAAAATCAAAGTTTGATCACAACCTTCCTCCTTTAAACCCAACCTTCTAAAAATCACAGCTCATATGCAGATTGACTGAAATCAAATAAGGCAAAATCAAATCATAGATCAAGAGGACGAGAGAGAGGGATACCGTGCTGGATGACTGGTCAACCACCGCGCCGATCCGAGCTCGTCCACTCACTCCTCCTCCTTCGCCTTTGACAGCGACACCAACACCGATTTCTAAGGCTTGCATCAGGACTGCCTTTGCCAGGGGGAAGAAGCTCTACAACCAAAGAAGGGGAAGATAGCAGGAGAGCAGAAGAGCAGAAGGAAGGTGAAGAAAGGGAAGAGGGCACAGAGGAAGTGAAGGAATAGAAGAGGAGGAGACACAGAGAAAGATGAAGAAGAAAGGAGATGAAGAGAGAGAGACGGAGAAGATGAGACGGAAATGAAAAGGATGTTAGAATGTGGACCGGGTTAGGTCTTATTGGACCTCCTGCAAAACATAAAAAAGTATATGGGTCTTAAAGTTAGAGAGAGCCCAATTATGGGTTTTATAATCATTTACTTTAATATGTATGGTTATTATGGTTTAAATGTTATTTAGTTGAGTCCAATACTTGTGAAGATTTCGCGTAATGTAACTTTCATTATGGAAAATTTGAAATAAATATTAAAATTTGAAAACATTTAAAGACGTTTAGCAATATTCTTAAAATTTTTAGAAACATAATATTTGACATCTCTTCGAGTGGTGCTGAACCTGCTCAAATTCTATCAAGCTCCGAGCACTGCTAGATAAGAGCTCAACAACTTTTCAAGAGAAATTTATAATACTTGGACCAAAAAAAAAAACTTTAAATTAAATAAAAAATGGCTACTTTTTCACAATAATGGGTTATGACTAAAATGGGCTTAAATAGAAATTTGGGCTTCAAGGAGCTGATGGATCCGTTGATTTGTGTTTGGCTCACGTACCGTCAGCAGGACAGGACTGGTCGGTCACTCTGTCTGTCCAGGCAAGCGTAATTGTTTAGTTGTTTATGTCCAGAAGAAAAGTATGCCGTTTTGGGTAGGTGCATGTTGGTTCGAAATCGTAATTTTTTTTACATCCAAATTAATATAGATTGAACTGTATATTTTACAATTCAATTCAATCCGATATGTTTGAATCCAATTCATTAAACACTTAATTGGATGCTGGATTTCTTAATGGAGGAAAAAAGTTATTATCAAATGAAATACAATGTCAAATTGGAGAAATTATTTTCATTATTTTTAACTCGATGCATTTTTTCTTCGTTAAATATGGTTTCTGTTCTTGCTAAGATTCTAGCCAAGCAAATACAAATTAAATAGTTTTTATAATATATTCTGATTTCAATATGATAAATTTATAATTAGCTTCTCTCCAATACAAACACAAACACAAACAACATAAAACCTACCAAGGATCAATTTTCAGTTTCCTTTAAAAAAAAAATTAGAAACGTTTTATAATTTTTTTTTTCATATATGAACCATGTACAAAAGAAATGAAATGTTTTCCTTCGTTGATATGCAATTGGAATAATGATAACAAGAACAATGTAGATCGAAGCAAACTAAACATATACATATATAATGATTAAAAACAAAATTTCTAAAGTGTGAGTGCCCAGATGCAAAATGTTCTTAATTAATTTGTATAAATTTGAAACAGAAAAACAAGTTTGCGTAAAGAGCCACATTAACCCTGCAATTAATTATCCCTTTGTAGAAACTAATTAAGCAGAAAATTAATAGCAGCTGCGCCTAAAAAAAAGCTGAGGGATTTATATCCTTGTTATTAATTGTGAAGCTCAGTGAATATTTAGGGTTTAAAATCTCCGCTTTCTTTCCCGGCGCCAAATTTTTGACGTCCATGGTGCAATTTACATTAACCAACATCCCCGGCTTCGGCATCTCCCATTTCTCTATCCCTATCCTCACCGGCACCTTTATCAAGACGAGCAGAGGGACCTTGTCGCTCTTGAGCTTCTCCACCAGCGAGTCCCAGATGGCCCCGCCCATGTCGTTCTTATTCGTTTCCCCTTTCATTTCGATTTTGACCATCGAGATGTTATCCGTGGGCTGCTTGAACTCCGGGACCTTCCCGGAGCAAATCTTGACCCCCGAGAACAGGACGTCGATGGAGTCTTCGTTGGAGTCATTGTTCCCGTACAGGAGGGTGAGGTGGTTGTTGGGGTTGTCAGCTTTCACGGTGATGATGAAGTCGGCCTCGAGTTTCATCTCCGAGGTGAGGTTGAAGTTGTTTACGTCAAAGCCATCGACGCTGTAGTTGGGGGCCTTAGGGTTTACTATCACCCACGAGACGACGAAGGTGGTGAGAAGTGCCACTAGGGTTATGAAGATGCAGCAGAAGCAGCAGCAGAACCACTTCTTGCAGCTGCACCCGCTTCTTTTGGAGCCGGGGTAGCGAGGGACGTTCCGGCCATAAGGACCTCCTGGCGGATAGTGAGGGTGATAAGGAGGGGGACCAGAATGCATGGTGGATCGATTGAATAATTAGTTTTCAATCGATTGTTGATGATCAAGGCCGGCCACGTATAAGAATGAGTACGTACTTTTAACTCTTAATAATTAATTTTCATGCTTGCATGCATGCATTATGGCATAGACAATTTGGAGAAGAAGAAAGAGATCAGAATCTTCTTTCTTCTTCTTTGATCTGATGATGGATCGATGAGCTGAATTATGGACCCGGGGGTGGACGTGCATGTGGGATTGATTTGGGAGGTGATAGCTGATTTCAATTGGTGTTAATAGGACTTAATTTGTTACACAATGTGTGGATATATCGTCAAACATTAATTGACTACCTACTATTGGCCTGAGGGTGTTGTAATTCTACGTCAAACCGAGTTTTGTGGGTTTCAGACCATCTACAATATTGACTCAATTTATCCAAATTTCTAATTTTGGCTAAATGTTATCCCCTAAATTTACTGCTTAATTTCGGTCCATATATCTAGATGCACAATTAGTTACACCCATTTTCATAACTTCATTATTTATAAATTAATTACAATAATACTAGACTCAACTCAGCCACCAAATTTGTTCCAAATAATGTTAATACAAATGTCCAATTTTAACTTATTATTATCTAACAGTCAAAATTTAACAAACAATCTACCTGTAATATTAAAAGTACTGAATTAACTAATAAAGAAATTAAAAAATAAGTACAATTGCCAATTAGTTTCCAATCGATCTTTTGTTAATCAAAATAGCAACAATTACAAAGTTATCTACTTTTATTTTTCTATTCAAGATTATAAGAGTTCAACTCTTGGGCACTAGCTTTTACTAAAAAGTAAGGGTTAATTACATTTTTGGTCCTTGTGTTTTACACGAAAAACAATTTTGGTCCTTGTGGTTTCAAAATTCTAATTTTGATAGTAAAACACAGGGACTAAAAACGTATTTAACCCAAAAAGTAAATAATGCTAGTAATATAGTGCTAATTAGTTTTCACAGTTCAACTCTCTTCCACGTTTACTTGTATGTATCATAAAATGAATTAATATTTAGTTAGAATGACTTTCCTCGGGGAATAGGCGAGGAGGCACGAATGGCCAATCGACAATTACAAGAAGATCCTCCGATTCGCAAGAAAGACGAGAGCAGCTTGGCGGCTGCAGTCTTAACCTTAGCAGCCACTTTCTTCAGCCTCCTACAGCTCCACCGTCGTTGCAACTTCTGATCCGCCGACGCAAACTTATAGGAGTTGAGGAATATCTGCCGCCGTTGCTTGGCCCGGTCTTCTCTAGTCCTCAAAGGACCAATAATATCAGCCGCCACCGCCGCCTTCTTGTGCTTAAACGACAATGATCTCCGCCGCTGCCCCCCACCATAATGCCTACTCCTGCTGTATTGATCACTTCTCATCACTCGATCCAACGGTTCATAACCTTCGAATCGCCGGCTCAGTCTGGCCGTGGTGTTTCGGACTAGACCGTTCATGGCTCGATCTGCTGGAGAAGATTTTTGGGTTGCTAATTACTTGCAGCTTACTTGCTTTTATATACAAGGTATAAATATCTGTATATAATAAGTAGAGAAATTTATTTTTTTTGTCTTTTGCACGTTTTTCTTATTCGTTGGCATGGATTGAAAATTTTAGAGTTGTCGTCGTTGACCGATATTTCATTCTTTTCTCTCTTTTCGTTCTTGGCTGGCGCCACAATACCAGCAAGTCAATTAAATGACCAACATCCCGTTTCACATTTTATTAATTTTTTTTTGATAATTAGAGGCATTGATCCACTTTTAAAGGTTAAGTAAGAAGAAGCATGCATATATCAAGGTTTAAAAAATTATTTTTGCATCCGAATTACCTGATTTCTGAAGCTCCCACTATTGACCATTGACCAATATATTATAGTATTTATAGTCAAAATGTACTGGAATTCGATGATTTTCAAGTAAAATATCAAAAGTCTCTAGAAGGGAAAGCATATATAGTATAATATAATATACGAGCCGTACACGTGGGGGATAAAAAAGTCTGAGTGCGACCCAAACCTCTCTGGCGCTGTAAAACTGTGCACATACAATGGACTAGGGAACTATGACATCAAAACAATTGGACTTATATGACTAGTTTCTTAGTATGTCCAAGCGTTGTTAATAATATTCTAATTAACTTTAGAATTCCTCAATCTTGAATTTGCTTACTAGGATTCCTACAATTAGACAAAAGGAGAAGAAGGAAGCTGCCCATGACTGGTTATTCCCATCTTTTTCAGGTTAATTACAGGGGCAACAACTAATTCTTTGTCTAACCTAGAATTGGGTTTGAAAATAATGGTAGTATATTATACTATATATGTTCGTCTCTGTGCGAAGTTAGTGCTTCTATGAAGTTGAAGTAAAATTTTTATTTCTACTTAAAGAAATTAAAGAAATTGCAAACAAATTGATATATATTTTTAAATCCTTGATTCTTTTTTTGCTATTTTTAAACTAATTCTTTTTCACCAAAAAAATCTCTTACAATACTATATATACAGATCTCATGTAGAAAAGTTGAGAAGATAACTGAAAAGATTAAGAAGAGACCATACAACAGTTTATTAACTGCTTCATACTTTAAAGGGAAAAAGTCAAAAAGTAAAAAATAAATTAATGAATTAATGTTATCAAGATTCAAGATGTATCGTTTCCAATCCAGTCTCCCACCAGACACTTTCAGACTCTCTCAGGAGTCAACCAGGCTTGAGAAGATGAACGACCACCAAATTCTAAGGCTATGCCAGGCTTTTAATTAGCTTGTTATTTTAATACCTATGTATGGGTTTGGAAAGATTTATTACAGGGTCAATGTTCGTTAAAGCAAGGAATTAACATTTGAGAGGGTTAAGGTGGGTCTTTGGTGAGTTAAGTAAGCAATCGCTTCATGTTGCTAAATGTGTTAGAATTTTCAAATTTTATACTCTATATATATATTTTATATTATAGGAAAAAGATTATGGGCCTAATTTGCAGAATACCTCCAATATCATTATGGTACATGTAAACAAGCACTTAATTTACAAAAGCTAAGCATCTTGACATTCAATAAGACAAGGGACATAATTTGCAGAAGACCTCCAGTATAACGATATGGTCCAATATCACAGCTACATCATACATGTAAACAACCACTTAATTTGCAAAAACCCAATGGGACATGTGTCACATATAGAGGAGGGTGGTGATGCTCACCGGTGAGCAAATTTGCTCGCGGGTTTAGGGGTGTAATTGAAGTAGTTGACGTACACCTCATGTTTCGGGTAATGCTAATTAGTAAGCGACTGTGGCTCAAACACACGCTGCCACGTGTAAATAAGTAGGAATTTTATTTTCTTGTTTTACCCTTTTGCTTTAGTTTCAAAGAAAACCCCCTTCTCATGAGACCCCTCAAATCTCAAAACCCAGCTAAAGAGGGTGACCGAATGAAAACATAGTATAGCTTAAGTTCATGACCACATGTAGCGCGCTGCAGGTAGCAAATAGCAAACGGACATATATTATTAATGGCAGTCACAACTTACGGACCGCATGGGCAGTACCAGCTAGTTTAATTTATTAGCTTTAAGCTAGCCTTCAAAGTTTCCTTTACAAAATACATTAATTCATACACACAGGTCGCATTTATGGCTATGTGTGTTGGCCAAAATCTGGGTCAGTCAGACTAGCTATCTGGTTCACGCAAAAGAAGCACATTATATATTAATTCAGTAAATTCTTCCGCCATAATATTATCAATGATTCAATATAGGTTCACCTTTGTTCTATGGAACCAAAAAAAGCAAAGCTTGAGTCCTGTGACTATCTGCGAACATGCATGGAATCTTGTCTTTCATGTGAGCAAATACTCCCACACTCTTGCCTGTGATTTGCTTCAATACTTTCTTCTACGCTTCTTTCCCCCATCCCCTTATATATATATATTATTCATCTGCTTCAACTTTTTACCATTACTCTCAATCTCCAAGCTTGCATATTTAATTAAGCTTACTTACTCATCAATCAAAGAAAAACCCATGAAGGGTTCTTTTTGTGTGGCTGCAATTCTCCTTGTTCTGCTTTTAGTCCCAGCTGCAATGTCCTCTAGGCACATACCTCGGCCTCATTCACGTATGACATATATCTCAACAACATGCATACGATTGATTCTTTTGTTAATGATTTTGTGTTATTATCATTCTGACGATTAAATGTTTAACACTCTTCGGATGATTATCGTGCTCTTGTTAAATATTGCAGGCCATCATGGGAGGAATCTGCAACATTCGTCATCAACATCAGTAGTGGTTGTACCAAAGACAAAAGATGAGGGTGTAGTGGGCAAACCAGGTCAATATTTCTACTGGGAAGGAAGGGCAATTAGGGGAATTAGGGGGCCAGATACACTGCAAGTGGCAGGGTCGAGCTTACCAGATTGTTCCCATGCATGTGGATCATGCACACCATGTAGGCTGGTGATGGTGAGCTTTGTGTGCGCATCAATAGCAGAGGCCGAGACATGCCCTATGGCTTACAAGTGCATGTGCCATAACAAGTCTTACCCTGTTCCTTAATTAATCGATCACTTCTTCATCATATCAATGGTTCAATGTCAATTCATCAATTAGTGTAACATGTTCGCACTAACATAGTGTTGTTCCCTCCAATATTTTCTTTGCTAGCTAGGTAGAGATTGCTCCCATGTGTAATCAGAGAGTTTTTGTACTACGTACTATATGGTTAATTTTGTGAAATTAATTATCAAAAAGACCTGGTTTTGGTGGCTTAGAATGTATAATGTCCATACTTTTGTCCACACACAAGTAAACATGTTATACATTCATGAACCACTTTACACCACGCATGGCACATGGATACTGGGCCTGGCCCAGCGACATAGATACGCTGTAATAAGATATGGGATTGTGATATTTTGAGAAACAATAATGCTATTCTTATTATATTTTTATACCATATTTATTGTATCATTTTACGTGTCATTATTATACTGGCAGGGTATTTTCTTATTTTTAGAGTTTTATTTTTATTTTTTTAGTGTCTAAAGTATAAATGCTATGTAGATTGTCACATAAAATAATATAAAATTATGATATAAAAATGTAGTAAGTGTAACATTATTATTTGAGAAACTGGATGCGAGTTTGGTGCAATTTTTCGCACCAAAGTTACACAATTTCATAAATAGTATAAAATTATGTAGCTGTAATGGGTCACCATCCTACTTCGGTAGGAGAGTAGCACATCTTATAAAACTTATTACATATATGAAACAAAAGTATTAAAAATAGTAGGACAAACTCATTTTAAAATCAATAAGAATTTTATGAAAAAAAAAATTAATAACAATAAGGAATGGTTTAACATAGGTTATGACTTGGATTATATTATATAACAAAAAACCAAAAAATAAAATATGAACAGTTAAGCTAACCAAGCATATTGGGATTCATATATCTAACAGAATATACTTGGTCTATATACAGACAAAAATTACCAAAAATAACGCTAATTATATCATGTCAAATTGACCACCTAACTGACAAAATTACGAATCGCAACTAAAATTAGGTTGGAATTTAGGACCCAGTAAGATCTTTTATCAGAAAAATCAAAACAGAGGGACATGATTAATGTTCACTAAGACTCACAGTAACATTTATGCACTTGGACACAACGAACAGGCCAGCAAGGCTAGGAGAAGTACCCGAGAGCAACGCTCTCGGCTGGTTTGCAGGAAACTGACTGGTTTCAATGCCATTGGGTCATTCATTGACAGATTGATACAGGGTCTCCTACCCAACAACCCAAAACAGCGATGTTTTGAATGCAAAAGTTTTACCTTCAGAAAAAAAAGATGATAATGTCATTCTTCTCCCTCTTCTTCCTGTCCTTGGTCTTCTTTGTGAACCAGTCCTGCTCCCACCAATTTCTTGAAGTGGGCCCCGCCGTGACACCATCATCACCACCACCTCCATGATGTCTCCTTAGATGCCATAGCAGGTATTTTTGTCTATGCCTTTATGTCTCTCTCACTTTTACCATAGCTCTCAATCTGTGTGTTGTATGTTGGGATGTTATGTTTGTCTTGTATGCCAATGCTATTGGTGAACAGGCACCACCCACCTCACTTTTTTTTTTATCAACCATTTCAATATTTCATTATATTGCATACCTTTTACATCATAAATAAGAAGCCCATTAATTGTGCTATTAATCTTTCCCTTAAAAAGTTCCCATCTTCTTAGCTTCTGGGTACCCCTGTATTTATACCCATTATTCCATTCCTTGACTCTCTCTGTCTTCCTTAAAGTATGTTGGGTAGAGAGAGAGAGAGAGAGCAAAGTTGAATAATGCAAGGTTGAATAATAGGAGAAGAGCATGGGTTGGCTGCAATCATTTGTGACCCTTTTTTCTTCAAAATCTTTTGTCTTCTGCCTTTTTGCTTTCGGTTAAAAAGGGCTCTCTCTTTCTCTCTCTCTCTCTCTACCTCTCCCTCTCTGGATTTTGGTCCCGCTCATGAGATTAAGGAGGCATAGACAATGCTTTCCTTCTTGCACTTCCCTTCAACGAGTAAACTCCACCCCATCTCTCTCTTACTCTGTATGTCTATGAAAGATTAATGTAAACCAATGCTCATCATTTACCTCTTAGGATTTCCCCATAATCTCAAAATCTGTCTGCTCTTAATATCTTGCAGTTTTATTTGGTGCTTCACTTTTTGCTTTTCTGTGTATGACACAATCAGTTTACCCAAGTAGTCTTTTACATTAAGGGTTTATTTCTGCACTTTATGCTTATTTGCAAATTGATATGTAGAGCATTTTATGAATGCTCTCTGGTTAACAGTCTGTCTTATGTTTATTAATCTTTCTAATTGATGAACTTTTGCTCATTGTTATGTGGAGCCTTCTAGTGATTCACGAAAGACTTGCTAGTAATCAGAATCCATATTTTGTTTTTTTTGCTAGCTTGTGTTGTCTCGCTGCTATTTTGATTTTCTTTACCAAGTGTTTACATCAATTGACATTTGACAGCTTTTATTTTGTGTTGCATTTGTGTGATCTGTATGCTCTTTAGGTGATCTTGCGAAACTTGAGTGAAAGAGATCTATCAGTATTTTTTAACCTTTATATGCTATCCTGTGTTATGCAACAATTTATAGATAGTAAAAGGTGTATTGAAATATCAAATAGGTTGATGAGGATGAAATTTACTGGAGACAGAAGAAAAGCGAGGAGGAGTTGGAATCGCCACATGATTCAACTCATGTGATACCGCAGTTAGCTCAATGTTTTAGTGAGTGGAGTCGGCCTTTTACTTTTGTTCAATGTTTTAGTGTGTTCTGCAGTCTCCTCACCCCCCAGCTCAACCCATATGCTCAATAAATGGATTAGTTTTTTCCTTTTCTTCTGTCCTGGAGGTTTCATTTGTCTTTAATTCCTACTTATCCGTGTTATACATGATGAAATATTCAAGCAATTTATACCATTAACAGCAACAGGATATTTGTTAAAGGAGTTTATGTATGTCATTACATCAAGTTTCATTGGTATTTTATAATGAACTTAAACCTCATGGAAAATGTTATTATCAGATGTAGCAATATCTTGATGGTGGAACTGTGGATGAATAATGCTGCCTTTATTTGGATCAATTTCACAAAATCTTCTCCAGCTTTTAATTTTGCAAAATTTACTTGGACATGAGGAATAGAACACCTTTAGTTCCCGGACATCTGTCATCTGTGATGGTGTTTGCATGTTGAAGCAAATCTCCAGAATCATAATAGCTCTTGTATGTACTAAGTCCAATGCTACACTGGCTATGTTCTTGATTACCAATATGATGAAGTGTGCATCTATTCTATGATTCTATTATATTCTGTTTGAAATATAATCTCATATTTTACTAATCAGTGTTTAATGGTTGTAGTTAATGCTATGGTTGGACCACGATCATGGGCAGGAGTGTTTATCCGCTCAAGCAACAAACGTAATGAGAAGTATTTTGACTACCCTTTGAGTCCTCTTCAGGTATATAATTGAGCAGTGGTTCTTCTTGTATTCAGCGCTCTGTCAACTTTTCCTTCTGATGCTGAGTATGTTAATGAATGCCGGCTTGCATTAATTATTTCCTATCCACTTAGACTACTTATATGTTATATGTGAGCTTGAAACTGTCCACAGTGTAGTGTATGAAATATTGATTATGGACATTCATGGCATGATTTAGGCATATTGGTATTCTTCACTCCATGATCATTTTATGTCATCATATCCAGAATTTTCTCTTGGAAAATACCACACTCATAATTTAAGAACTTTCTTTGAATTACTGAAGACTTCAGCATGCATTTGTACCTTTGGTGGAAATTTTAAGTCCTTAAAATGATTTTTTTTGCTGTAATCATCCCCACTGGAGTTCCAATATATTTGTGTACTTTTAAACAGGAACAGAGACTTTTGAGGCTTCAAGAACGATTACAAGTACCTTTTGATGAGACTCGTCCTGATCATCAAGTAAGTATATTCTTCATGCTGGTCCTCAATCATTTTTTTCTCACTCTTTTCCCAATATTATCTTGGTTGAGTTTGATAAATAAGATACGATCATATTGACAACCCTTCATTATTTATTGCTTTATCGTGATATGTTAGAGGTTTTTATCACTATTATGGTAAAAACAGCAAATCATATTAATCTTAGCTGTTGTTTCAGGAACAACTTGTTGTCAGGATGGCTACACAATTTGATATGCAATTTAGTTGTTCATACTCTATCTTCAATAGAAGTGCAGAACTTTCAGCTCTTTTCCCCTCTTTACCATTTTGCTTTCCTCCTCCCCACCCATGTTCCCCCTTTTTATTAACTGTCTGGTGCTATAGTGCTATATCATTGAATAAGTTTCATTATTATAAATAAATTCCAGGAAGCCTTGAAAGCGTTGTGGCATGCTGCCTTTCCAGATGTTGCTCTGAAAGGCTTGATCTCAGAGCAATGGAAGGAGATGGGGTGGCAAGGTTCTAACCCAGCTACTGACTTTAGGTACAATTCTGTCCAACTGATTTATAGTTTTGTCTCACAATTTACATTACTGTAGAGAATGTCTTTGATCAAAAGGAAATGTTAATTAATAGAATCATTTGAATTTGTAACCCTTCATCTTGACTTGATACTGTACTATTGCAATTCCACAGTTTTTTTTCTCTTATGGTGAAATGCTCTTTCCAGGGGTTGTGGTGTTATTTCCCTTGAGAACTTGCTTTTTTACGCCAGGACTTATCCGGTATGGCTTCTGTCCTGTTGCGTGTCCCCCTCCTGAGAGCCCTTGTGTTTTACCTTCCTAGCTAATTTATGAATTCTTACAAAATGATGAGTTGTTACTAATTTTATAAAATTCAAAATGAAGGCATCTTTCCATAGGTTATTGTTTAAGCAAGAAGGGAAACGAGCAACTTGGGAATACCCATTTGCTGTTGCTGGCATAAACATATCATTCATGTTGATTAAAATGCTGGATCTTTGCTCAGGTTTGTAAACAAGTTTTCATTAAATTGAAATTATCTTATCTTCTTTCTTCAAGCAATCTAGATGAGTGCATTATCTTTTCTTGAGGATCTGTCTTAACTCCAAGTTGAAAAGAATTGATTTGGGTTTTGAAGGATGACTTGTATCTGTTTCAACATCCATATCTTTTGTTACACAAGATTTTGGTTGAAGAGTGCTAATTATTCTTGAATCTTCCTTGTCTCCTCATCCTACCCTGCAGCAAAACCAAGGTGTCTTCCCGGAATGAATTTCATGAAATTATTAGGAGGTAAATGTACAATATATCAGACAAGGTTATGTTCAAATGTCTTTAAGAATTAGAGAACTGCTAAAAAACTGCATTGGTTTCTTTTACCCAACCTCCTGAATTTCTTATGATTTGCATGCAGAAGACGAAGCAGCCTTTGATGTACTATACTGTATAGCTTTTGAAATGGTGGATGCGCAGTGGCTTGCAATGCATGCGTCCTACATGGAGTTTAATGTAACTCTCTCTCCCTTTCATAAACTTGCTGAGCATTCCCTGAATCCAAAACTTGTAGTGAACTTGGGTTGAATTCGTTTGTTTGTTGTTGGCATGAGCTGGGGAAATCACTAACCCCCTTTGCTGCTTTCATTCTTCAGGCGGTTCTACAAGCAACACGGACGCAGTTGGAAAGAGAGTTGTCTTTAGAAGATACTCAAAGAATACAAGATTTACCAGCTTATAATCTATTGTACCAGTAGCTTATATGTTGTGCAGTACATGACCAATACTTTCAGTGAATTAATGGCTTTTATAAAAACAATGGATCCAACATCTTTCTCATGGTATATAATTGCAACCATATTTGTTTTTATCGGGATCACAGTACTTTTACTCGTAGCTACGGGATTAAATTTTTAAAATTTCTTCAAAATTTTTCTACAATTTTCATTTTTTGAGGTATCAAAATATTACCAAATCTTGTTTTAGTTAAAATTTTCAACAAAATCAAAATTTTTTTTGAAATTTTCATATTTTTTAATCTTAGAAATTTTATCGAAATCGAAAATTTAATTTCTTACTCTTAGCTCACATTTTACACTATTTTAAGGAATTATATCTTAATAAAATGAAAAACCAAATATGAACTATTAAACACCCAAGCTAGAAATTTTAAAACCGAGATGGTATCTGAGGTTTGAGTATCTACATTTATCTAGATTAATTGACTGACGTATTTTCTTTTATATAAGTTTCGCATGCTAGTAATCTAAAAGCACATCATTACCATATTGAATATAGGAAAACATAATTCAAAAGCCAATTATCAGTTACTTGAAGTTTGATCGCTATTTAAAATTCTAGAACAACTCAAATCATATGCCAACCAATCAACTCAGGGAGGTCTCACTCTCTTTGAGCTAGGAATTGACTGATAAGTGTATTATGATTCTCAACTTATACCTTCTCTCTCTTTCGTAATCACAAAAAATAAAAAAAATAAAAATTGAACCTGATTTAGTTGTTAAAAGGTGAGATCATGCGATCAACCATCCACATCCAAATATTACCAATTTTAATTAAATAAAATTTGTATAGAATTATTACATAGGGATGACCATGGCTTACGTACGTTGCTTAATTTGAATAAATCTTGTTATCCTTCTTCTTGGTTTCCTGCCTAATTTTCTAAACACCCCTTATTCAAACGTTTGATGATCGATCATCTAGTTGACTAAATCTTACACAATAATAAGGTGACAAAGTGAAAATGGTTAATGATTTTACCGAATAATTACCTAATGCTGACCCAAAATCTTACACAATAATGAAGGTGACAAAATGGTTTTTGTATACAATTAAACTACATCACAGAGTAATCTAATAAGTAATAACATTGTGCACTCTTTTCTTATATATATATAGTACTTGACTTCCATCTTTAGTAAAATTTTATATATATGAAAAAATTTATTGACTGATCTCTTAAATAAGATTATTTTAGATACATACATATTAATTATGTGTGTATGAGGCTCCCTCCACATTGCAGTTCAATGATCAAGTTTTTTTTTTCAATGTATATGTACACTGGCTGTAAGAATACATACATTCAATAATTTATTCATTTGTGTTAAACGCGCACATTATTTGTAGTGCTTAGCACATAGTAACACTTGTCTTATTATATATCCAGCTATCTAATAACTCTATCGCCTAGGGTAGAGCTAACTGCTAATTAGCTTTAATCTGTAGTGAGACAGAGAGACATGGAAGTAACAGAGGGTGAGGCAGAGCTAAGAGGCCAAGCAGATATATGGAAGTACATGTTTTGCTTTGTAGACTCCATGGCCTTGAAATGTGCTGTGGAGCTCCGCATAGCTGATATCATACACTCTCACGGTCATGATAATCCAATCACCTTGTCCCTGATAGCCTCAAGCATTGACTCTGCTAATTCCTCTCCAGACATCACATACCTCAAGCGCATCATGAGATTACTAGCCCGCAAAAACATCTTCACTGCACATCAACCATCAGACGGCGGAGAAACCCTGTACGGGTTGACCCAGTCGTCAAGATGGTTGTTGCAAGACTCGGAGCTGAGTCTGGCTCCAATGGTTTTGATGGAGAACCATCCCTGGCTGATGTCACCTTGGCACTACTTCAGCCGATGCGTGAAGGAAGGCGGCATTCCGTTCAAGATGGCCCACGGCCGAGAGATTTGGGACTTTGCGTCCCAAAACCCAGAGTTCAACAAGTTGTTCAACGATGGCATGGCGTGCACGGCCAGGGTTGTGATGAGGGCGATACTCAGAGGGTATGGAGGTGGGTTTCATGGGTTGGGGTCGCTGGTGGACGTGGGCGGCGGGACTGGAAGCGCGGTGGCGGAGATTGTGAAGGCGTATCCCGACATCAAGGGCATCAACTTTGATCTGCCGCATGTTGTGGCCACGGCTCCGGCGTACCATGGCGTGTCCCACGTTGGGGGTGACATGTTTCAGGATAATATTCCAAATGCTGATGCAGTTTTCATGAAGGTATAGATGGATTATATTCTTAATTTTTTATTTCCCCAGTTGTTTTGTTTCTGTTTTTTGTTGCGGCTTCATTTTATTTTGTTACAACTTACATCACAATTATATGCAAATTACAACATTATAATTAACTTCATGATATATATATATATATATATATATTGACAATAAAATAAATCTAAATGTTAAATCTTCAACCAATGAAAATTCAATAATTTTATAAATATCATACATATTATATAGGAGGTGATTTTGGCACTTTACTTTTATCCGTTTGAACTCCTTTTATTTTTATAAAATCTTTTATTATATTTTATAACTTATATTTCTAAATTGACCCTTATGACTTTTGACTTGCAATTTTTTTTTTACACTAATTTCATTGAAAACGTTTTTTGCTATTTATTTTTTTATATTGTGAAAAAGATATGTATACACGCAATTTCATCTCAAAAGACCTACAAAAATGAGAAAAACAAATAGTTAGAAAAACAAATAGCAAAAATGTTTCCAATGAAATTAAAAAAAAAATTACAAATCAAAAGCCATAAGGTATATTTGAAAATTTAAGTTATGAAATATTATAAAATACTTTAAAAAAAAATAAAATGAGTACAAACTAAAAAAAATAGAGTGCTATATCATATATGTAATAATGAAAGTTCATTTTGAATTCAAATACAAAACTGTTGACATAGTTTGATGACGCGCGACAGAGTGACCATTATTACTGATGTACAATATATATGTTTTAAATTGTAGCTCACCTACTCTCGCTTATTATTCACCTCTCTATTATTATTTTATGACCCCATGTGGATGTGGTGAGGTGGCGGGGACATATTTACATGGTGGGAGTGGGGTGGGAAATACCTAACTAACTATATATATATATATATACATGCAGAGCTTTTACAAGAAATAACCATTAATTAGTAGCTAATAAATAAGCAATATCATCCTAAAAATAAGTAATTAGAAAGATGATAGATAATGACATATGTGGAATTCCCACCTTTTGATTAATATTATTAATGCAGTGGATTATGCACGATTGGAGCGACTATGATTGCATTAAGATCTTGAAAAATTGTCGAAAAGCAATACCAGAGAAAAGTGGGAAGGTGATAGTAGTGGATGTGGTTCTGGAGCCAAACGGTGATGGGATGTTCGATGAGACAGGGTTGGCGTTTGATCTAGTGATGATTGCACACGCGTCAGGTGGAAAAGAGAGGACTGAAACTGAATGGAAGAAGCTACTGGAACAAGGAGGCTTCCCTCGCTACAAAATCTTCAAAATTCCAGCTTTGGTGTCAATTATTGAGGCCTACCCTCTGTGACCAATTTACTCTGCTACGTACACTACTGTTCTTATAGCTGCCTAGTTAGTTGGTCATGCTCATCTCTGGTTTACCAGTCCCTTTACATTCAAGTTTGATTATTTGTCATTTTTAAATAATGGCGCTTCAACTTGTCTCTAGCTAAATATGCATGTATGTAATCGGCATCTAAATTAAAATAAATTTAGTTTCTAATAGTGCTTGCACAAAGTTTGTGGCTTTTACACTATGGATAGGCCTGAGGCTCAAAGACTTGCATGAGAAGAAAGAGAGCCAAATGTAGCCAAAGACAACTTGCCGGCAAGACTCAGATAGCCAAATAGGCAATTCATCAATGAGTATTAGACCATATATGAATAATACCGGCAAGTCATCCTTGGCTGCAATCCACTCTCTACTGCTTCATGCAAAGACTCTGAGACCAATAAGAGAATCAACGCCTGCATAGCTAGCTAGCAAGCTAATATGCTCCAAACCTCACATTCTAAGTGTATGCATGTATCTCAAATTTTAATGTCTGTTAATAATGCAATGCGTTTGCCCCTTATATATAAGCAGATTGAGATTGGTCATCGTTCATGAATATTGAGGAAAGTATGGGATGCTTTTATTCTGAGTCTGACCAACTTTGCAATCAAAACAAGAAGATAAAACTTTGCAGTACGTGTAACAGTTTATCTTATGCCTCCCAAGGGCCATGACTGCATTTATAATTGGTCCATCCATAAAATAAATTATGTGTATCCACATTCTAATATCCTTCTAACTTTCCTCATGATCTGATTATTAGGAGAGCAAAATAAAGTCAGGCCCAGTAAAACATCTCTGGGCCTAATTCACATCCACTTGAATATAAATATGGGAATTCTAATAGATGGGTTCAAATATTATATGATTGTTGTTGTAATCCGAACAGATTCTTTCAAGAGAAAAGGGTATAGGGGATCTGAGCTGGTGGGGATTGTGTCCTTGCCTCCTTGGCTTCTTCAAGACATGATTGTTTCTTAAACCCAAATATTGCATTACAATATCATGGGAAAAAGTCTTATAAACCACTAATAATTAAGTAGCTACATATCCTTATTTACCAAATCTGGAACAAATTGAGGGGCAGGTCAAATCTAGCACAATCTTGCCAAATCTAGAACAAATAGATATGCCCCCTAAATTATTTGTCGTTATACCAATTTATAAATTGAAAATTCAATTCTGAAATTGCCCTCTTTAATCAGTAATCACTATTGCTGTCTTCATTCTCTACAATCACATACTGGCCACTGGCTTGTGGCCACTTTCTTTTGTTACAATAATGGTCCATTATAATTGGTGTCAACATTATAAATGTGCCTTATTTGATCTTTTCCTTATTGCCTCAAAACCCCTTTTCTAGTGTTTTAAGTAGTATGCACCACTCTTAATTCCATTCAGAGCAAAATGGAAGCACAAGCTGCACAAGTTGAAGCTGAGGAAATGCTGAGAGGCCAAGCAGAAATTTGGCAACAAATGTTTGGGTTTGCAGACTCCATGGCACTAAAATGTGCTGTGGAGCTCCGCATTGCTGACATTATACATTCTCATGGTGGCCCAATCACTCTGTCCCAAATAGCTTCATCCATATCCGACGCACCCTCTCCAGATATCCACTACCTCACACGAATCATGAGATCGTTGGTCCGAAAAAAGATCTTCACTGCACATCACTCATCCAACGGCGGAGAGACCCTGTACGGGTTGAACCCCACATCTAGATGGTTGTTATGGGACTCAAAGCTAAGCTTGGTCCCAATGGTGATAATGGAAAACCATCCTTGGCAAATGGCTCCTTGGCATTACCTTAGCCAATGTGTCAAAGATGGTGGCATTGCTTTTAAGAAGGCTCATGGCTCTGAGATGTGGGACTTTGCATCAACAAACCCAGAGTTCAACAAGTTGTTCAACGATGCAATGGCGTGTGCGGTCAAGATTGTGATGGGGGCGTTTTTATCTGTGTATAAAGATGGGTTTGGTTGTATTGAATCAATGGTGGATGTGGGAGGTGGTACTGGTGGAGTCATAGCTGAGATTGTGCAATGTCATCCACATATCAAAGGTATTAACTTTGATTTGCCACATGTCATTGCCACAGCACCGGTGCACGAGGGGGTGTCCCATGTTGGAGGTGACATGTTTGAGGCCATTCCTAATGCTGATGCGATTTTCATCAAGGTACGTACGTTACCATACTTAGAAAAAACAACTTATGAGACGGTCTAATATAATGTTTCTACATGCAGTGGGTACTACATGATTGGAGCGATGAGCATTGTGTGCAGATTTTGAAAAATTGTCGAAAAGCAATACCAGAAAAGAGTGGAAAGGTTATAATTGTTGATATCATTCTAGAGCCAGAAAGCAATGGCTCATTTGATGAGACTCGCATGGTATTCGATATACTGATGATGGCACACACAACTGGTGGAAAGGAGAGGACTGAAACTCAATGGAAGAAACTGTTGGAGGAAGGTGGCTTTCCTCGCTACAAAATCACCAAAATTCCAACTATACCCTCCATCATTGAAGCCTTTCCTATTTGATGGCAGATTGTTACTTGTCATTAGCAAGCAATACACATGCATTTTCCTACTTTAATTCCCCATAATAAGAAACTGCTCGCAAGAAAAATCAATATTGGCATATTGTGTTGATTAAGGAACTATTTGTGTGTTTGTAATTTTTTAAGAAAGTTGATCTTTTTTTCATTTCTTCTTTTTTGTTTGGGAATCAAATTAGTTTATATAATTTTGAATTTTCAACTTGTGTAATTTTATTTATGTTGGTTGATCGAGTTGCAACTTGCAAATATACATGTTTGTACTTTACCGAGTTATGCTAAATGTGTAGTTTGTATCAATCCTTCACATTAACATATTGGTTTGGCATTCTGCATGCAGTTTGTAATTCTTTAGAATTTAATTCATAATAATGAGGTGTCCTTAAAAATTGACTCTTTTAAGTGATCATGTATTTTTTGATGGGGTGGGGTTGATTGTTGATGTTGGAGGAGGTCTAGGCACAGCTGTGCCTGAGATTGTGAAGGCACGTCCACATATCAAAGGTATCAACTTTGATCTATCAGAAGTTATGGCTACTGCAACAGAGTACCCTGGTGTGACCCATTTGGGTGGTGACATGTTTGATGTCAAAACCTATGCTGATGAAATTTTCATGAAGGTAAGAGAAGTATTATCAAGTATTTGTGACATCCTAATCTCTGTTTTGAACTTTTGATTAGTGGATAATGCACAATTGGGATGACGAGAAGTGCACTGAGATCCTAAAGAATTGCCACAAGCCTATTCCTTAGAGAAGTGGAAAGCTTATTCCTGAGATCCGAAATTTTGATAATAAACTTGATGGTAACAAAAAATAAATTTTAAAGGCTTAATTGAAAAATTGAAACTACAAAGAGCCAAATTACGGGGACCAGATTGATCATTTACCTAAAATTAAAAAACTTTGTATTTGGCAATGTGGTTCTGATCTGAGCAAAAAATACCGAACTGATGAATTCAGACATTTTTGACGAAATTAACTAAACAATATGATCAAATATTGGACGCTTTCTATATTGATGAGCTCTCAAATACTAACCAGTTTGAAATGGCGTGTAGATTAGATACTTATGACGAGTTTGGGTTTGATCAATTTAGAAATCTGCCCCAAAATTAGACTGCTCTGTGTTTAATTCCCTTTTCTTGGGCATTTTCCACTGACAGAGGTTGACAAGTACCTACATCCCTTGCTTGCCGGGTGACACCATCTCTTTACATAAAAATTCAGGGGACCAAATTGATCATTTACCTAAAATTAAAAAACTTTGTATTTGGCAATGTGGTTCTGATCTCAGCAAAAAATACTGAACTGATCAGACATTTTTGACGAAATTAACTAACCAATATGATCAAATATTGGACGCTTTCTATATTGATGAACTCTCAAATACTAACCAGTTTGAAATGGCGTGTAGATTAGATACTTATGATGAGATTGGGTTTGATCAATTTAGAAATCTGCACCAAAATTAGACTGCTCTTGTTTTATTCCCTTTTCTTTGGCATTTTCCACTGTTGACGAGTACCTACCTCTTTTGCTTGCCGGGTGACACCATCTCTTTACATAAAAATTCAGGTTCATCGATCACTATTTATCTACATGGTGTAGTGCGCTGTTCAAATTAAGATAAGAAGATAGAGCTAGCTAGAGAGATGGCAATGCTAGGAGAAGTGAAAGAAGAGGAAGCCAAACTGCAAGGCCAAGCTGATGTTCTGCATTGCATTTACAACTTTGTGGAAAGCATGGCCTTGAAGTGTGCTGTGGAGCTTCGCATTGCAGACATCATAAACTCTCATGCCCAACCCATCACCATATCAAAAATTGCAGCCCAAATTGCCTCACCCCATTCCACAGTAGACCTTGACCACCTCTCACGCCTTATGAGATTTTTGGTGCACAGAAATATCTTCAGGGCAACCTCTGATTCAAAAACAGGGGACACCTTGTACTGCCTCACCCATTCATCAATGTGGCTTCTGCGCAATGAGGAGCAAAGCCTTGCCCCTCTAGTGCTTATGGCCAATCAGCCCCTTCACTTGGCCTCCTGGCATTGCCTAAGCAAGTGTATAACCGAAGGTGGATGTGGGTTCGAAAAGGCAAATGGGTTTAGGATATATGATCATATCCCAACTGATGAGAAATGTTCTCATGGAAATTACTTCAAAGAGGGCATGGCTTGCACATCTAGGATTGTGATTAAGGCAATCCTGTCATCAGATTATAAAGGGTTTGATGGGGTGGGGTTGATTGTTGATGTTGGAGGGGGTATAGGCACAGCTGTGGCTGAGATTGTGAAGGCACATCCACATATCAAAGGTATCAACTTTGATCTACCAGAAGTTGTGGCTACTGCACCAGAGTATCCCGGTGTGACCCATTTGGGTGGTGACATGTTTGATGTCATTCCCCATGCTGATGCAATTTTCATGAAGGTAAATTAACCATGTATTTCATACATAACATAAAATTACAACTTAAATAGTCATACATACATATCTAAGTTTTACACATATATAGCATACATATACCTCCAGACCCCTTCAATTGTGTATTTCCGCATTTTGAGACGTGAGTGAGGACACTCAACACTAAGCATTTGAATGCTTAATCAGATCCACAAATACAGATGTCTGCACTTTAATTTCTTTTACATGTATAGATAATTAATTAATAATTGTTTTGTTTGGCACACTCTAACTTAATTAGTGTTTTAATTAGTGGATAATTCACAATTGGAATGACGAAATGTGCATTAAGATCTTAAAGAATTGTCGCAATGCTATCTCTGCGAGAACTGGGAAGATCATTATAGTGGATGCTGTTCTACAGCCAGATGGTGATGGACTGTTGAACACTTTTGCTATAAGGTACGACCTGACAATGATGGCACAAACTTCAAGTGGAAAGGAAAGAAGTGAAGTTGAATGGAAGAAGCTACTGACAGAAGGAGGATTTGCTCGTTATAACATCATCGAAATCCCAAGTTTCCTATCAATCATAGAAGCTTACCCTCAATGAATTAATGTTGCTTTCTTTTTTATCATCTTGTTATTTACCCAAACTAGGAGTTTCATATACCTCAATAAGCACCTAATGCTTACCATGCAATAAGTAAGCTTGTATTTGGAACGTCAGATTTACCATTACCATGCAATTAACACAAAATATGTTGTGTTAGCTGGGCTCAACCTACTAAACTACAATGGCTTAAAGTCTACACATAAGGCCTTTTCTTTTTTGGGTGTTTCTGCTCTGCTTTTTGAGTTTTTAGGTTTGGGCCTCTATTTATATGTTTGTTCTGGGACTTCATTTGGGCTCTCTGTGAAAGTTTCTTTCTGACCCAAAAAAAGGGCCTTTCTAATTACCAATACCAAGTAGGGGTTTTAATTAACGTAGTTCAGATACCTAAAAAACAACCTACAGTAACGTCTACTTCAAACGACCACTATAAGAAAAGAGAAAAAAAACCAGAGTATATTGAAGTCAATTAAAGGCTATAAAGCCTATAATCATCATTGAAAATTGGAAAAAGTGAAAATTATTTTGCTCAAGAGCACTCGAAAAAAGTCCAGCTTACCCATTCCCAATAAACATAAAACATCAATTATTGATTCACTGGGCAGTTAATTTGATTGGATCTATGAGTTGATGCAAAAAATATGCAGCTAATACCTACCAATTTTGCGGGTCTCTCTATCCTTAACAAATCGGATTATTTTTTGTAAGAAAATCGTCATAATTTAGCTGGTGTTGTTTTGTCACCCATTCTATAAAGAAAAAAAAAACTCGAATTTCTTTTATCAGCAAAAAAGACCGAGAAGAATGAAGTTCTTTTAGTCTATATGAGTCGTGGCAAGGTATTATAATGTGAAGTGGATTATCAAGTATAGTGAAGTATCCCAAGTGCAATACAGCAAATTGATCCATATCTGGACCAAAAAAGCCTAATGGCCAATGGCCATGCCTGTTGTTGTTATTTGTTCCCTTGGTGGTAGTTGGACTCCTCCAAAGTCCTTGTTATTTATTTCAGTTCACATTCACACAACCATGTATATGGTTAGTGGTTGCACTTTTGGGATCAAAATAAGGTGACACTTCTATGTCTACAAGGCTACAATGTTGATAAGGAAGATAGTGAAACTTTGGTTTTTCCACTTTGTCGACCAAGCCCCTAAGTGGATCACATAGTCGGTTGCACTCACAAAAGAGCCTATAATTATTCAATGGGATTGTCTTACATGGTACATCAATTATATATAAATTAGTATTTAATATATGCAAATGAATTTGGGTTGATGGATTGAAATTAGTGGCCAGTGGTACATTATCCAAGTTTTATTTATATAAATTAATTAAGTCTACTATGACTTTTCATTTGCCTACTATGACTCTAATAAAGCTAACCTTACATGTTATCTTCTTGACTTTGAAGTTTGGACACCCAAGAGAGAGACTTAAGTGTGGCCAATATTCTTCCTACATGATAATTAAGTTAGTTATAACGATTTTGTTTTGTTATACTTGAATTCATCGAATTGATTACCAACCTTAATCCTAATTCCTAACACATTTTTCTACTTTCTTTCTAACAACGGATCTAACTTCAAAAGCTTCCAATTAGAATGTCTTAACCAATTTTTAGTTCAGAAAAGCTAACAGAACATGAAATGTTCTCGTTGCCAACAAGTTATGACTATTTTTTTTTGGCCAATAACAAGTTATGAATATTTTCAACCAAATGTTACATGGAGGTTAAAAAACAAAAAAAAATTCATTTTTGGTTATTTTAAAAAGGGTTTTAGCACCGCTAAAAACACTTTTTCAAACACCCCTTAAATTAGTGGTCAACTCTGTTATATGGTAAGCGACTAATCGTTGGCCTGAACCTGACCAATAATTAAAATTTCGGACAATAATCCTTCCATGGCTTCATTGACACCCTTCATGCATTCTATTGCGCCACAATTAATGCATGATTATTAGCAGCAAAATGATGGCTTTAATTCCATATATGATAACATAATATAATATTACTCAGAGGCTCAGATCAAACAATCAACTCATGCAAAGTTCAATGGACACGCGCACAGAGAAGTACAGAAATGCACCAAGTCATGGCAATTGCTTTGGTTTTGGAATTCCATGGTTTCCAACCAACAAGTAGAAGTGGTCAAAAAGTAGACTTTTCCTAAACTAATAAGGGGGGGTTTTGACGCAAACACAACCATGGTCCCATTTTTCTGGTTTTGTTTTTTTATATTTAGATTATCCACAAAATATCCTTATCCTTTTCACCCAATCCACATAAGCAATAGCTGGTTCTAGATGAAACTTCCCAAAAACTCAGCCTTAAAAAAAAAAAAAAAATCTTTCCTACACACTTTCGCCAAGAGACCAAATGTAGTTGGTGGCATATTTGATGACCACATATTTGGCACAATGAGAAAATTTTGTAAAGCCTGAAGGCTTTTTTTTTTTTTTTCCATCACCGACAGTTACATAAACTGGTGAAGAGAATACATATAATTACACAAACAAACCACTATAAACTCATAATTCAAAGAGCCTCTTTCTAACCCTCTCACCCATCTCTCTACTACATACAAAGCCCAACAAAAAGGAGTTAAGTCATCACATAACCTCTAATAATTATCTCAAACATGGGCTGAAGCTGTAACACTAAAACACCCTATTCAATATAGCCAAGTACGCCAAGAAGGAAGAGTAAACCACAATCCTCAGAGCTTCATCACGGTCGATTACTCCAAACCAAGGTCACAGAAAAACCAAAATGTCCAAAGAAAGACAGGAGTTTAGTGGTCATTCACTTTTCAAAGGTAGTGCCACTGGCCACGCCTAATTGAAGTGAAGTAGTTGAAGTCATGGTGCTGGACCCTTAGCTGCTTTAGCCATGAATCTGCCACGCTCAATAGCGACATGAGCCTTTCTTGGTCCCGGCCACAATTGCCCGAGACCCACACATTCCCTTGCATCTTGTAAGTGGCCAAACCAAATGGAGGGAGGGAGATGCCTTCCCCTTTCTTTTGCTTCCTTTGGTCGCTCTCAGTATCATCCTCAAGGTCCATGTCTACACACAGCATATAGTGCAAGTAAATATTAAGCAAATAATTAGCTTTCTGAGAATTTAGATATTAAGGGTGAAAAAGAACCGACCATAGAAACAAAACAAAACAGAGTGAAATGGACTTAGAGAATACCTTGAAAAGAAGATGAAAGGGTGTGGTATGTGAGGAAAGATGTAGACAGGTCCTTTATAGTCTTTCCCATGGGAATGTGATAGATTGGGTACCTGAATATAATCCACAACAACACTTTTAAGTTTTCCTTTCTATTAATTTATTGATTAGGGAAACATGAAATATTGCTCATATGTGTGTGTGTGTTACTAACTACAGTCATTTGTTGGTTATTATGAGGCAGTAATTATTCTCTACAAAGCATAATTAAAGCCAATGTGGGAGTGATTGTCCAAATTACACTCTGCGTTAGGCTTACACAACAAAATGAAAAAGTTGAGAGTAACATTCTCAAGACAGACTGCATGCTTTTACTCTCTGCTTCAATTTAGATAATTATTTGGTTATGTATGTGTTCAGGCATGCATGAAGAGAGAGTTAGAGAGAGAGAGAGAGAGAGAGAGAGAGAGAGAGAGAGAGAGAGAGAGAGAGAGACCAAGCAACTGCCATCCAACTAGCTGGTGATAGATCAACACTCCTCAATGACATCAAGCCAGGGTATCTTTGAGCTAATGCATTAATCTGAAAGCATAGAACGAACAAAGTGTCAATCAAATCCAGATGCTTTTACTATACGGCAAAGGAAACTGAGAAAAATAATCAGCATAAGTTGTCACAATCATCCAAACAATTAGAACCTCATGTGTTGAAGGGTACCTTCCAAAACAGTAAAAGTCAAAAGAGAAAGAACATCCAAGGAAAGAACATATTCTCATGAAGACTAACCATAATTAAAAATATAAGAAAAACTAACATCAGGAATCAATACAAATGATGAATGAGAAAGAGAAGGGATGGAATAAGTAAAGAGATATGGATTTTAATATTCCCAAGTCAAAAGTTAGGGAGTCTAATAGGGAAAAGTAGGCAGATAGCTATAACAAACCGTTTTAATGATTTGATTACTCCTACGTTTAATCGATCTTGATTGAGGAGAAAAAGGGCAAGCGGATAAGAAGAAAAACCAAACAAGAAAAAACAAAGATTTGCAGAAGATGAAATATGAAGTTTCAAAAGGGTATACCTTATCCATGAGAGGAACTCTTCCATACGGAGTTGATCTCTCAAAGTACTCAAGATAAAGGTAACCTAATCTTTCATTCACATGCCACAGATTGTCTTGCTCAAACCCACCATCCTCTGAGGAGCATCCATCCCATCTCCATAGCTTATCACTTTCACTCTCAAAACTGCATGAATCACTAAACGAATCCCTTGTCTCACAGTCACCCGACTCGGCCTCTTCCCTGAAAATTTATATAAATAACGATTCTGTCATTCATTTCAGCTACTTAAGAAAGATCAACACCTGTATTTGATTGTAAAATACATAAACTTGGAATAAGTAAACATTGTCAGAAGGGCATGAATCACCTAATCAATTTAGTCCAATTAAACCCATATCTGAATCTTAGCATTTCAATGCTACAACTAATTGAAAAAGCACCGAAAAATTATAGCTTGAGCGACTCCATATGGTTTTTAGCCAATAAAACCAGCATTTACATATTTGATCAGTAACAATCAGATTGCAAAACCCAGCAGGCATTGCTACTACACATGCAATTCAACCTTTGCTAAGTAAAACCCAAAAAGACAATTGCAAGTGTGAAAGTTGAAATTTGATACCTGAAGCTATTTATGGATGAATTGCTGGTGAAAATTTGAATAGCAGAGAGATAAGGCACATAGTACTGCACAAGAGTCTCGCCGCTGTCCAAGGCGATCGGAACTCCAGCACCGTATGCGCTCCATTCATCAAAGCAATTCCAGAGGTCACTCAATGTGAAATACTCAACCTTTTCTCTCTCCCATGGGTGCCACAGACGATTAAGGTTTCTAATCTCAGACTGCAACATAATCAGAAAGAACCCAACAAAATCAACAAGAATTCAATGAAAAATTGTAAATTAAAACCAACCCAGAAATTGAGATGGGGGGAAATTACAGACCTTGGGTAAGAATTGGGATTGGAGCACCGGCGTTGTGCAATGGAGGAAGCACTCGAGGTTCGATTGCATTGACGACCCTTTGTCCAAAATCATGTTTCGTTTTCTGTTGCGCTTTTGAGAGAGATGGAGAGAGAGAGAGAGAGAGAGAGAGAGAGAGAGAGTTAGAGAGGGAGGGCAGAGAGCGAAGTTGAGTTTCGCTCACCCTGATTAACCGGAAAAGAAAAAAAAAGTTTCTTCTCCCCTCAACCCAACCCGGAAAAAAGAAAAACAGAGCGAAGCTATAAAAGAGAGAAAGAGAGAAAAACAGAGGAGAGAGAAAGCGAGAGAAATGGGAAAGGGAGAGACTGATTGTCGGGATTTGATTTCCCAAATGAGAGAGAGATTTAGAGAAAATGCGAAATGGGCCTACGAAACAAAGACTTCTATTTTTTGACGTTTGGACAGAATAATTCACAGGAAGTCCAAAAAAGTACCAAGTCTTCTTCTTCTTCTCTCTCTCTGTTTTGTCACAGACAGAGTCTTCGTTGGCAATGCTTATCCTTTCCTTAACAGCTTTCCGTACACCCCAGAATTCGAAATTCCGACCAGTTCCATACGCGGAGAGAAACAAACTCAATTTCGCTTTCTGTACTCTGTTTTTGGTTGTTCTCTCTTTGTTTCACTACCTTAAAGACAACTCAAAATATTGAATAAAGTCGAGGCAATTCAAAGTTAAACCTTCAAGCTTAATCAAACCCACCAAGAAAAAGCATGAAAATCCGAGAAACGACCTGAATTTGAAGCGAATTGTGAAGGAAACGGACGGCAAAGAAAATGAGAGAGATGTTTAAAAGTGACACAGAAAAAGAGATTTGAATCCTTGGCAGTGAGAACTAGATGGGTTTTGTGTTTTTCACGCAAATAGCAGAAGACCAAAATTTTGTAACTGAAATATTGAAAAAGGAACTAGCTTTCCCGGAAAAGCAGAGCAGGGGAAGAACAAACAGAGAGTGTGAAAGAGAGAAATAGAAAGAAAAATATCAGACTGGTGCAATTGAAACGGACTAGAGAGAGAGCTTTATATTCTAGAAAGAACGATTTTGTAGAGCTAAAAAGCAGTAAAGAGATAAAAATAAAGAGATTTCGATACCAACAATAATTAAGGCATCAGAATACCAGATTTATCATTTATGAGACTCATCTGTCTCAATCAAGGTCCCTCCCTCTAAAAGATAGCTATATGTATGAATTTCTTTTTCTGTTGATTCTCTTTTTTTAATTTCTATTATGATTGTTAATCCAATTGGAGAAAGCAGAAGATTTGATTCAATGGGACTTGGTCCAACCGCTCAGTAAGCAGCATATCATCTTTGAATTTTTCATTTATCAAAACTGTAAAATGTCAAATAATGAAATAACAGAAAAAAAAGAGAATAATTCTGAGTCATAATATTGCAACTGTTCAAACACAATATCTTATTTATATGTGCATAATTAATTGACCAGTTAAACTGAAAATTAATATGTTTTATGTTTATACTGAAACGGTTTTAACAAGTCGAATTTATATGGTCTTTTTTTTTCTTTGATAGATAAGATCCAAAATCTTTATGTAAGAGCATGATCATCAAGTTTTTTAAAAAATAAAAATAAAGAGAAAGTGAGTAAGTGAAACTATTGAATTATCACTGCACCACATGTAACAATAACAATTATGAACATTTATAAAACTTCATTAGTGGCCTCTTTTATAAGTCATCTAAAAATTGAATAACTTATTTATTTGTGTATGTGCAAATAATATTGTCATTGCAACTGCATTCTTCACCCTAATGTACACGAGCGTGGAAATACAATCAGTAGATGGCACTACTTATGAAGTCGCTCATATCGGAATGGTGGAAGGTATTTTGAATTATTATGTACACGGGCACGAAAAGTACAGTAAATTTATGTTATTGCCATTATACACACTCATGTACATGAGCATCAAAGATACGTTAAATTTCAGTTATTGTCGTTATTTGAACTTATGTATATGATTGCAAAAAGTATGCTGAATTTATATTATTGTTGTCATTCACACTCATGTATACACGAGCACAAGTATACGTTTGGTATACGAGACTACCTATGAAGGATTGCTCATATTGGAATGGCCAAAGGTATTTTGAATTTATGTTGTTATCGTTATTCACACTCATGTACACGAGCATAGAAAGTATGTTGAATTTGTTATTTGTATTTATGTAAACGAGCACATAAGAGATATTAAATTTATGTTATTGTTGTTATTCGCACTCATGTACACAAACACAAAGGTGTGTTGAATTTATTTTATTGTTGTTATTCAGACTTATAAACACGAGCACAAAATGTATGTTGAATTTATATTATTGTTGTTATTCGCACTCATGAACACGAGCACGAAAAGTATATTAAATTTATGTTATTGTCATTATTCGAACTTATGTACACAAGTGTAGAAAGTATATTAAATTTTTGTTATAATCGTTATTCACATTCATATAAACCAACGCCTAAAGTCTTTCAAATTTTCGTGGTGGTCAGTTTTTTTATTTTTTACTTTCAATGAAAATTAACAAAATCAGCATTGTTGGAAGTTTATATTCCACACTTCAGAAGGATATGCCGTCATCCCAGAAGCCATTTCTCTTTTTCTACAACTTCTTAAGTTATTGACTAAAAGAGCGCAAAGTATTTTCTCATTAAATCTTATTGCACGAACCACGATTTTCTTTCCCTTCTTGGTTTCTCTTCTTTCTCCACGTTATAACAATTAACAATTTGTAAAGTAAAAAATCAAACAAATAATAAAATTATTTTTTTATAGTTTCATAGACTAATCTACCAAGGATTTGAGTAAATGGCCCAATGGGTAACCCCTGTCCCCCCTTGACATAAGAAAATAAATAAACTAATCCCTCCAATTATAATTCCTCAATTGATATATATTTAATTATTCATTTGATAATAACGCTAGCCTTTCATTTAAAATGTGAAGAAATTGACAATAAGTAAATACAAGACGAATCACACCTAATTCATTTTAATTAGTTAATTAATTACTGTTTTTGTTCCGTAGCTGTGGTCCAGTGGAACGTTAACTATTTGATTCCACTAAATAATTTTTTATTAATTCATCACCTAAACAAATGATAAGTGCTGGGCAAGTAAAATGTTGAAGAAAAAGGAAAGCTTGGCATTTGGCAAACCGCGTGAACGTGACAATTGGAACACTGTTGACGAAATACGTAAAAAACGACGACGTAGAACCTCTGTAATTCCGTGTTCCCGCTTTTACATACCGAAGCAAAGCAACGCCATGGGTGGCTATGATTATTCGACAGTCGGACAGCGAACTTCGAAATAGAAAAAAGCCAAGTCACAAAGAAATTACACGTGGACGATATCCAGTACGCCATGTCGCAGGACAGCGTTGATGGCATGATCCTGATTTTGAGAGTGGGTCCTCAGTTTGACCAGTAGATTGCTAGCTAGCATGTGCAGGTGAGAATGTGAGATGTCATAGATAAAATATCATACGCATATTTAGTGATGACAAATTTATACTCGTATCGTATGTGAATCAGTCAACACGAACATGATGCATGACAACTATTGATATGATACATTATATTTAATGGTGAAAAATGTATACTATAATAAAATTAAGATGAAATCCATCAAAGTCTATGGTAAAAAATATATTTATATGACATGAAATAACTGTATTGCAAAAAAATTTGAAACATAAAGGGATTAATGTATTCTATTTTCCATATTCATATACTAAATTGGTTTGTTCTACATATTTCCAATTTGAAAAAAATTTTCAATTCAGATTATTCATCAATTTACATATTTTTTATCTAAATTTTCGTTTATATAGCATCATGTGCCAATCACATGAATTTTTTTTTTAAGGCAAAATAGTTCATTCTATTTAAATCTTATCAATTTTCTTTCAAGGACTCTTTTTCTCTCTTTTATCTATGACTAAATTTGGGTTAATCATTTTTTCATAAACAAACTTTGGATGAAAAATGTGTAAATTGACGGAATAATCTCAATTGGCAAAATTAAAAAATTCAGAATTTTTAATATTCTAAAATTCTAAATATAAATACAAATATATATATATATATATACAGGAGGGATCCATTGTACACAATGGATCCTTCCTGTATATATATATATATATAGAGGATATCATATCCATCCAAAATTTTGCGGAAAAATGGATAAGATTAAGACTTCTCTCCTATGGGGTATGATTTGTCATTTATCGATATGTTGCACGTTTTTAGTACTTTTGTGTTTTTTATATTATTTAAAAGTGTAAAATTATATAATTCAAATGAGTAGTTGTAAACTTGTAAACTTGTATATCTATCTTTGGTAATTTGGGTAGTTGTATTTCTCTTCAAAGAAATTAAGAGGCTTAAAATTCAAATAAAAAAATATGAAGAATCAAGAACATGAATAGCTTTTTTACTTTAAAATTATAAGAATTTTATCAACCAAAAAGAAAATTAGAGTTAAACTTGTCCTGTGGCTAAAGGAAAATCTGTGAGTGCAGTCTGCAGATGTGCCAACGGATAATTCCTATACTGAATTTTTGTGCACAATTATATATGTGATTGTCAAGGCTGAAGAGAGACTTGCATGGCAGCATGGCCTGGAAACATTTGTGGTGAAGGATGCAGAAAATGACACAAGGGATTTGCAGGTCATGTGAAACTGAAATGGTGGTGTCACTCTTACATTACTTGTGTACAGTGGCATATGATATATATATATATATATATATATTGAATGTGCCTTGGGTTTGTTTTCAGGTACATTCAGCTCTGTCACTACTCACTATTCACTGAATATATATATCCATATATAATCAAAACCTTAAGGTGTCCAACTTCATATTAAGGGCCCCATATATCTGCAACACAATTTTCTGCATATTTATTCGACACACTCTTCCAAGTTCCACCTACATATACACTATTATAATTCATCTGAAAATGAAAACCAACCCAAATAGGTCCCACCCCATGAAGCTTCTGTCTGCTAGCACTTTAAGTGTTTGCCGAATTGTTTGAAATAAACAAACAAACAAAGGGTTGCATCGCATGCCAAGCTATCAGCACTACTGACAACAAGAAATCTCAGCCCACACACTGTTTTAGAACAGAGGATCCCAAAGAATCAAGTCAAAAGACTCAAAAAACCCCTACCTAGAATGTTTGATTACTAGCTTAATTAAGGTTAATCAAGGACCAGTTTGCTTATTTGCTTCTTAATTAATCATGTAAAATATTCAGCATTCTTCGAAATAGCGAGGAAGGGTCTTATCTTCAGAGTTAATTCCATCAGACACAGTGACACAGCTGCCTAACTAAATTTTAGGGAGGTAGATTAAGAGACCAACTGTTACAAATGTTAGACTTAATTTTATGCCAACCTTATTCACCTGTTGATAAGGGCTAGCTATAATAAAAGACATAAAAGTAGGCCTGCAGTAATTGGCTGGAATATGTCAATTGCTGAATGAAATGTGAGTAAGGGTAAAACTGATATTATGATATTTGGAACTTAAAAGCAACTGTTTTTTGTGCTAATAGATATTTAGAACCACTCATTAATTAGCAGACTACAAGTGGACTTTCTTCTCTTCCTGGCCCATATATGCATTAAAATTGAAGATGGTTATGTAGTAAGCTAGTTGGGGGTTGGGAGAAAACAATTCAAATTGGGAAGTGCATGCATGTGCAACTGTTTCTGGTTGGAGATTCTGTGTAAATGGGTGTAATTGACTTCTGAAATTCAGTACTAGCTAATCCAATTGATACATTACCAAGTATAAACTCACCCTAATGAAGGTATTAATGGGATTCCAAAATGTTGTTTTCATGTCAAATTATTTATGTATACATTACATATAGTTGTATGATATAACACTTTCGTTTACTTTTTTGTGATTTGATTTTGGTATAAAATCAAATTGTTCGAGAAATGTACTCCAAAAATATCCTAAACAAAGGAATTCTGGTATGACAATCACATTTGAAAAACTAAGCCATTAGTGTAGAAGGGTGGATGGAAATATCTAAATATTTGAATCACCTCGCAATTATTTGAAGAGCTAATTAAGCATCTATATTATTAATAAACTATATATAAATCTATACTATAGTACTAGTGGTACGTAGGTAGCCGTTTCAGACATTTTTATTCATATATGGGACGAGATGAAGAAGCAAACTTGCTCCTCTTATTCTCTTAGGAGGAAAGTTAGATGTTTGTTTGAGGCATTTCTACATGCACATATCAAGATTCAATGTAAGACAAGAAGTTTGAGTTCATATGTCTATTGACCACTTTTATTCTTTAGTGATTCTGTCACCGATAAAGAGAGTGGACTTTAATCAGCCATGGATCGAGTAGGTTAGGTTACCGTATGATGCCCTTCCAAGTTCCAACCATAATGCCATTTATGTGCCATTGGAGTTAATGTTGGGTCATAAAGAGTACAATATATATGCATGTCAAAGTTAAGTGATGGATGGCACTGACTGAATGATAAATACAATTACAATAATAATATACTTATTATATTTTTATACTATAATTTTATACCATTTTATGTGGCAATCTATATAGCATTCATACATTGGACACTAAAAATAAAAAATAAAAACCTTAAAAATAAAGAAATACCCTGCCAGTACAATAAAGACACATAAGATAGTATAAAAATATGGTAAAAATAGTATTATTGTTACAATTAATATTATGAAAAAAATTTAACACTCTAATTAGGAGTTGTGGGTTATTAAATAAAGATAGCTTTAAGGTTTAACAAAACCAATATTTGTCAACTTTTAGGAAGTCCCAACTTCAAAGTCCTTGGCTACAGGGGTGGGGGAGCGACGGAGCGTCCAAATTTTATAAATTCCTACATGGCTGTGACAGTTTTCAAAGAAGTTTTCCGGGAAAATGTCATGTTTGTCTCCTTAATTGAAGGGTTCGATTAAAGGGGAAGAAGATAGAAAAATGGAATTGAGTTGAATTGGAGAGGGTGAGGGTGAAGGTGCCGTGCCTTAATTGACTTTTTCACTTTAATTAATTCATACATATCTACTCTTAAAATTAAAATGGGAAACCATCAATTGAAAGCATGCTATTTTTATTATATATTGCTATTTTTGGGTCTTGCCAGTTGCTAACCAGTGTTCTAAGCCATCTTAACAAATGCCTTTGATTATAGTGAAAGAAGTGCTAGGCATTTTGAATTTGTATCATAAATTTAAATTGTAAATGAAGTGTCATCTTAAGGATTATTTATTCTTAAAACTCTCCTTTATAAAGTTTATATTTCACTCCATTTCATAATTCAACTCGACCATTCTTAGGTAACTTCATATATGATGACCCAAATTTATATTAAAAAATTTTAACTAGTGGAAGTTTTAAGGCCATGGGCAGTGCGCGCACGCCAAATCAAAACAGAGAGCTGAATAAATGCAGTATTGCCATATATTTGAGTAATTTACAGATAATACAAAGACTGCAAGGTAAGCAAATTGTTTACCAGGAATGAAGTGCTCTTCAAGCTCGGTTGCTTCTCTCCTTAAACATACATGGACTTATTAACATTCCCTAATTAAGCTAAGACAATTAGAATGTCATCAAATTGCTTGCAATTGAGGAGAGCCAAGCAACCAAATTGCTTCCCTCACTACAATATATATGCCCTTTAAGTGCAATTGCTAGGCTCTACATGCTCTTTGAGTACAATTATTGCTCTAATAGTCTTTTGATTTATTAGACCCAATTAATAATCATTATTTGATTTTCATATTATACATGTTAGCAGTCCATACATATATGTTTTCTCTGGCTTCACCCTAAGAAAAAAGGGTACCACATTTCATTTTGGGCCTTTGGGATAAAGGTGCTCAACATTGGATAAATACTCAGCAATTAGGCCCAATAAACCAGCCCCTCAGGATATAAATGNTCTCTAACATACACTCTCTGCTTGCTCTTCGTAAATGGCAAGCTTCTCTGCTTCACAGAAAGGAAATGTAGCAGCCTGAGTATTTCTTCGCACAGAGAGACTCACACAGAGAGAACAAAAGAAGAGAACGCCGACGCCACCAACCTTGTTCTGATTTTGCCTCTTCTATCTCAGCCTTTTTTCTTCTTAGGATCCGTTGCATGCCCAGACAGCAAAGGGAAGGTCATCATCAGAAAGCAAAAGAGAAGGATGGCAGAAATGATGTTGTTGGAGAGTGAGTGGGCCCCCCGCATAATGAAAGATGGTTTTGGGCTCCACCAATCATAACAGGCTCTACATGCTCTTTGAGTACAATTATTGCTCTAATAGTCTTTTGATTTATAAGACCCAATTAATAATCATTATTTGATTTTCATATTATACATGTTAGCAGTCCATACATATAAGTTTTCTCTGGCTTCACCCTAAGAAAAAAGGGTACCACATTTCATTTTGGGCCTTTGGGATAAAGGTGCTCAACATTGGATAAATACTCAGCAATTAGGCCCAATAAACCAGCCCCTCAGGATATAAATGCAAAGCTTGTTGGACAATAAGGCCCACAATATAAAAATTGATTGGCACCCTAGAATCTGCGATCCAAACATCCCAACCGTTAATAGTACACAAATGTAAATGCATTTAGGGCAACCAACATGCAACCTCAAACAGGGTACAATGCAATTATTCACATACATTTTCACCAAAGGAATTGAGGATATACATGTAGTAGGTGTTGTTCTCAAACTGGGTTTTCATGATAATAAAAACCCCACCATTAATCTCACTCACTAACCTCGAAGTTATTGTTATTATTTTATCAATTGAACTCAGAACTTACTCTCACAGTGAAGAAGGTGACTGTCATCCACTAAGCCAAAAAGTAATTGGCCTGTAACCTCGAAGTAAACAAGCAAAGTTCAAATAAATAATTAACAAAAGGGTTGAAAATTTAAATAGTAATAGTAGAAATAAAAAGAGAATTAACAAGAAAAAATTGGTCCTCTCCAATCTCCATGAGTAGTGATGAGTATTCTTCTGTTTTATCTATCTGCCCCTTAACAAAGCCTTCTCTGCAGTTTCCACCTCTTCCAAAATCCTTTGCTTTCTCTTGGCCGGAATCGGAGCTGTGGGGCCGAAACTAACATAATGCCCTGAAACGGCATTGATCGCCGAGTAAATGTCTCTGAAAGAAACCCGGCTAAGCAGAGTCTTCTCCCTCCTGTACTTAGCCACCCACGAATTCGATGCTTCTCTAAGCTCAGCTACCGCAGAAGCCACATTGGGGTCGTTCCTGTCTATGTTAATGGTGCTTCTGACCTTGTTGATCACCTCCTCTGTCTCTTTTACGTACTCTTCATCAGAAGCAGCAACTGCTGGCCGCACTGTCAGTGGAAAGAGCCATACAGCAGCCACCAATGATACGAATTCGCGGCGGCGAGGTTGTGGGATTGTGGTTGTGGCGGTGGTGGCGGTGGAGGTGGTAGCTTTGGTGGTCTTGATAGGATGAGGGAGTGATTTGAGTTTGGAGCTGGGAGTTAGGAGCGTTGGTGAGGCCATGGTTTAGTTGGGAGTGGAGGGAGGAAGAGAGAGACTGAGCGAGAGTGTCTGTGAGTGTGTGTGTTTGTAGGAGTAGAGCAGTAATTGGGTTTGTGCCACGTGTACTTATCACCTTATCTTATTGTTCAGTCTTCTGGATGAGAGAAGAGTAGAAGACCCAATGAGATCTTAGATATAGATCTGACGGGGGTGTGTGTTGTTTAAATTAAAATCTATTTGAGGTTTCTTGGCCAAAAAAAAAAAGGGCTATTTGAGGTTGAAAGTCTTAATAGGCCCATAGAGCCATAAGCCCAATAATACCTCAGGCCCAAAGATGACTCAATGGACCACAATCCATATTGATCCAGCAACTTAACACGTTATCAAATCTAGACAGTCTAGGCTCTGAGTAAATAGAGCATTCAAGCATTAATTTACATAGATTATAATTTGGATGCAAAGATAATTTGGGGTACATACTTCTTAGTTCTTACTTCATAAAGAAGCCAATTTGTGTCCCCTTTTCATCATTCTATCTTGTACCCATATATTTAAAAATCAGAGTGTCCCCAACCTTTTGACTAAAAATATAAAGCAATCAATTTAAGCGTCTAAAATCACACCCCTTAACTTTTGTTTTTTATTTAGTATTCCTCTAGAACATTAGCTTATTTTCCCAACTCATTTATGTACCTAATATGTTAAACACAAAATAAAAATAAATAAAGAAGGCCACGTTTATGAATGAATTAACCGACGTAATTAGTAATTAGAGCATCAGTTGATAACTATATAATTTGGTTATGATCCATGATCATGACCGAATAATCATTTTTAATTGAAAAAATAAGAATATGCGGATGTCAATCAAATTGTATAGACAAGTAGAACATAACAAAGTTGAGATAAGGGCCTACACTTTAGACAATTTGTTGTAAAGATAGAGCGTAGCAGTAAAGCCATGACTTAATAAAGTTTGTGGAAAAGATATCGATTATTCAGATCAACTATGAAACAAGAAAAAGAAAATAAGGATTCAATTTTAATTTTGATTGGTGCTTGGATTTTTAGGTTAATTGACTTTAAATACATAATTTCAATAATTTTTTAGTTTAGATACTAAAATTTAATAGCATTTTATATTGAGTACTAGTTGAAAAGTCAAACATAATAATATAATAAAAAGTACTATAATTCACAAATATATCACATGCCACTATAATAAAATATATATATATCCATACTATTACATTAATTTATACTATATTATATTAAAACTAAAAAAAATCAATCCAATCACATTTATCACATGCCACTATAATAAAATATATATATATATCCATACTATTACATTAATTTATACTATATTGTATTAAAACTAAAAAAAATCAAACCAATCACATTTTAACTGTGACTGTCTTACAATTTAGTTGTAATTGTTTTGGTAAGTTGAAAAAGACAACTCCCACTACTATATTAAGTATTGTTTTGAGTAAAAGTATTGTTTTGACCTCTATTTATACTATATTGTAATATAATTTCTCTTAAAAAAATTTCAATTTAGTCACAACCTAACTATGCTGTATCATAATTTAGTTGTGACTATCATTCAGTCACAACTAAATTTGAAGTTGAGTGTTGTACAG
>QANT01008638.1:0-24476 GCA_003254885.1 Purshia tridentata
GTTCGGTGAGGGAAGGAGGAAGAGAGAAAAAAAAATTTTTATTGGAGGGGCAAAAAGGGAATAAAAAAGAAAAAAAAAGGTGGTCAACTTAGTAGTAAAGGGTGGTCAGTATAGCCTGGGCTAATTAATTATGGGGTTCAAGTGAAATTGAGTATGGATCATAAATGTCCTATGGATGGTTCAGGCTAGATTGAACCCCAAATTCTCAACTTATTATAAGCGAGTTCATTTTAGGCTCAGGCCCAATGCAGTTTCATGAATACCCATTTTCATGTGCGAGGCCCGGCCATATAAAGTTTCAACCCGAATTCAATATCTTATTAACCACCCAGTTCCATCATACTCGTTCCTCCCTCTGCACTAATAACGGGTCTCACTAATCTTGAACCAGCATATCACTAAGAAAAACTTAACAAACAATAGCAATGCAAGTTTTTGATCAACCACGTTTTGCTCGAAAAGTGATCACCACAAAAAATGAGGAAGGAGGTGGTGGCGGTGGCAGCAGTGGGAGCAGCCGCTACATTGGCAGCGGTGGCAGTCTTAGTGCGGCGGTGGAGGCGGAAGAAAGAGCAACAATGGAGGAGTACACAGAAAATCCTACGCAAATTTGCGAGGGACTGTGCGACTCCGGTGCCGAAGCTGTGGCAGGTGGCCAATGCCTTGGTGGCTGACATGAAAGCCTCCATTGCTTCCAATGGAAGCAGCACAACTCTCAGCATGCTGGTTTCATATGTTGCTTCCCTCCCAACTGGGTACTTGAATTGGATCATATATAGATAGATAATGTCTCTCTTGCTAATTTCAATGGAAGTAAAATTTTGATTTGAGATGTTGTGATGTGGTGGCAGAGATGAGGAAGGATTGTATTATGGAGTGAATTTGCGGGGGACCAACTTCTTGATCTTGTGTGCCAGACTTGGAGGGAAGAACAAACCCATTTCGGATTTGCATAGGGAGGAGATTCCCATTCCCTCTAATCTCATGGCTGGTACTTCTAAGGTATACGTATAGTTTTTCCAAAGTTGTTCAATCATGTACAAATTTTGAGCAATTTTGGTATTACATTGTACCACCTCTCTTATAAGAGTTTGACTCACCAAAACAAGTAGGTCTCACCTCTATTATAAGGATCTGACTCACCAATACAAGTAAGTCTCACTTCTATTAGAGAGATAATACATAATGTGGTACCAAAATGCATGTGGTTTCCCTTCTATTATTCACCATTGGTTTCAATTTATAAGTGCTCAAATTAATAAAGCATCGGTTGTTGAGTGCAATATTAGAAATTTGGACTAGCTTCAAAGATGATTTTTCCTTTTAAACTTTTGGTAATGATTCTTATAGCTCGAATATCTGGTTCATAATACTGATTGGAAACCTCCAATCGATGTCCCCATTTATTTATGGGGCTACTTTATATTCTTCAGCCTCTCCACGTGCATGGACTGTATGTGAAAGAGGGTTCTAATTTGATTGGTTTCTACCAAACAAGATCATGCATTGTCAAAATTAAGTGTTTATTTACACCTTAAAATTGGAACTTGGTCAATGTCTTTTATGTGTTTAACATGCATGATGCAACTACACCTAAGAGAGGGTACTAATTTGATATACATTGTTGATTCACTCCTAACAGCCATATAAATGTTGTTTTTTATATGCAATGGTTTCTTCTACATAAGATGATGCATTGCCACAATTAAGTGTACATTTACACCTTAAAATTTGAATGTGACCAAAATGTGTTTTTTGGCTATAGTGCATAGATGCATCTAAAATGTTCTGGTTTGCCAGGAATTGTTTGATTTTATTGCTGTGGAGCTTGGAAGGTTTATTTCAGCTTATCCAGAGAACAAAAATGAAAAAGATACACCAGCAAAAGGGAAGAAACTGGGTTGCATAGTATCATGTCCTGTGCACCAAGCTGTGGCCACCTCTTCAACCGCTATCAAATGGAAGAGTTTCGCAGCTGATAGCACAGTTGAGTTTATTTAACCCCCCTTCTATCTTTCTGGTATTTTACACTTCATGAATTAAACAACAAAATAATATGCCAAAAGTACAAGAATTAGCGAAACATATTTGTTCCATTTAATCATGGTAATTGCACAAAGTTTTGCTAGCTTGATATACATAGTTGGATCATTTCTTAAAACCTTAATTTTTTGGGGCATAGTGGTTGTGTTTAACATGGTATAGTGTCAGGTTTGCAGTGTCAGACATACACCCTCCACGTGCAGGTTGGGGCTGCACGTAGGGAGGGTATTAACTTGATATACATTATTGGCCCATTCCTAAGCTTTGGGGAAAAGTGGTTGTCTAACAGTATTAATCATCTACATATTTACAATAATACAATGGGAATAGGTTGAAAGGAAGTTGGTGAATGACTTCAATAGAGCTCTGGTGGAACATGGAGTAAACTTGCGCGTTAATTCAATGGTAAGCATACAGCTGATCCCTTGGTTAATGTGAATCCCATATGTTAACAACTTGATTCAGCTGTACATCTTGTTGAGCAGGTTGATGATACTGTAGGAAATTTTGCTGGAGGTAGATACTATAACAGAGGAAGTGTGGCTGCAGTTACTCTAGCCATGGGCACAGATGCTGCTTATGTAGAACCAGCAGATGCAGCTCTCCAATGGCATGGTCCATCACCTAAGTTAGGAGAGATGGTTAGTGTTTATGGCACTTCTCTATTGCATAGCATTCAATAATGGAGGGTCACCAAATTTGTTCAAACTTAGTTACCAAATGATGTGTTAGTAAATTCAGAATGGGCCCAGATTTGAAGAAACGGAACACTGTCGTTATTGTAGTACTCATTGCATAGTAAGTGAACAACACAGTTAACATATCTGCTTAGTTTTGCAGGTAATTAGCACACAGTGGGGAGATTTCACTTCCCATCATCTTCCAATAACCATCTTTGACACTTGTTTAGATGCTGAAAGCTCAAATCCCAGATTCCGGGTAAGGCAACCCTTGCATTCCAAGGTAGCTTTATCGAAATGCACAAATTTTTTGGCGTTTGTTCTAATCCTGTTTTGCCTCAGAGATTTGAGAAGCTGATTTCAGGAATGTATCTGGGAGAAATTGTGAGAAGAGTATTACTGAAGATGGCCAAGGAAACAGCATTATTTGGAGACCCTGTACCTTCAAAACTCATGACTCCTTACCAATTGAGGTGCAGAACAAATCCTAATGTGAATGCACTATTTCTATTAGCTGCAACACCTTCTAGTCTTTCAAAATTTTGAAAAATATTGCAAATATGCAATGACCAAAAACATTATGACATTGAATTTATGTTGGTTTAAAAAGTTATGCATTAATCTTGGTATGGAATACACAATAGTCTTCATGATGCAAAGCAAGATAGTATTCTTGAGCATCTTAATTTTACTAATTGCTGGGTTAAATAAAATGGGAACAGTGAAAGAAAGGATGTAAAACTGTGTTGAAAAATTGCAGCAGATCTATAATTAGTTTGGCAATATTGGACCCATAGAATCATTCAGCTACTAATAATATTTCACTTGTTATTTCATTTAGGTCACCTGATATGGCTGCCATGCATCAAGATACATCAGAAAATCATGAAGTTGTGGGTGAAAAACTGAAGGAAGTATTTGGGGTATGTAAAGAAAGAAGTACTAAACCAATAACAGTAACAGTCTAAATGAAACAATTGAGTCCTATTATTGTAATCAAATTGAGAAATAAATAAATAATTGGTTCTAAAAACTATTACAAAATCAGCCTTCACAATAGAAATGACCTGAAGTAGTCTTCAATCGTTATGATGTGCACAATATTTAAATGCTTAACTCTTATGCTCCATTCCCAGATCACTAAATCTACTCCAAGGGTGAGGGAAGTTGTTGCTGAGGTTTGTGACATCGTTGCAGAACGCGGGGCTCGTCTTGCTGCAGCTGGCATTGTTGGGATAATAAAGAAGCTTGGGAGAATCGAAAACAAGAAAAGTTTTGTTACTGTGGAAGGTGGGCTTTATGAGCACTACCGAGTCTTCAGAAATTACCTCAACAGCTGTGTGTGGGAAATGCTTGGGAAGGATCTTTCAGACAATGTAGTTATTGAACATTCTCATGGTGGTTCAGGAACTGGAGCCCTATATCTCGCTGCAGCTCAATGCAGAAAGCAGATTTCTGATACCTGAATTTAAGTCTACATTTCTTTTGAGCATGAGAAATAATCAAGCCAAACATTTTGTCACATTTTCCTTTTGATTTCTTTTTTCATTGTTGTATTCTGATTCTCTGCTAAATTAGCTCTAGATCATCCAGAAGACCTGTGCTAGATCCTTTTGCTGGAAACATCTTCAACATTTTGGCCATGTTATATTTGGTAAGAAGATCGCAGTTTTGTAACACATTGTCACTTGTAGAAGTAAGTTGAGGTTATGCTTTAACTTGTACAAGTTTTCATGGAACATATATTCAAGATTTTAATGGCTAATAATTTATGGAACTTCAAGATCATTCTAGAGAACCCATCCTTATTTTTTGATTCACCTGGTTTCTTGTGTAAATATGTACTTTCTAATGTCTTACCAAGTGATGCTTGATTAACAGGAATTGGAAAGCCAATTCTTAGAAACACATCTTGGCCATGCCAAATATTAGGTACTAGTTTGAGCATTTTTTTATCTTGGTTAGCAAAATGGTAAGCTGCACTCTGAAGTATTACAGTCTAGAATTTTCACAGCAAAAAAACAAAGCCCATAGTGCTGTGACTACTGTCCCACTTGTTAAAAACGATTACAAGCAAGACAAGAAAACAGAATTGGAAAGTGACTTGTGCACTAAGATGAAAAGGAATCTTCTATACATGTTACTCTGTCAATTAGGCCAACAATTAAGACAGTCCAATTTATGGAAGTAAACAACAAAAAGAATTGTCAGATTTTTAGTGGAACTGGAACCTCCTACACATGAAGACAGGCATGGGCATACATACAAACAAATGCTTCTCAAAAACCTGAAATGATATGCTTATCCGTCTGTACCGGGTCCAATTGGGTTTGGGTTTTTCTTGGAAGTATTTTCACAATAAGGTAAAGCAAGTCCATTTTGGAAGCCCACACCAGTTAAGCTAAGAATGGGTAGGGATTAACATGAGCACCTTCCCACTCTTGGCCTTCTCCACATGTTCATGGAACACATGAAGTATGTAGCCCTTCGTCTCACCTTTTGATAAAATAATGGATTGTGGATGCAATTATTCATGCTATTCTAAAATTTAATTCCATGTGCATATCTAGTTTCTATGTGGTGACATAATTTATAATTTTTCAAGATATTATAATTATTATCTAGTTTTAATTAAATTAAACAATAGAGGAAATCAAATCTTAACTCATTATGACTTGGAAGATGTCATTTCTTAAAAAATTTGAGCAGCTGTGACATGAGAAATCGGGTGTCCAGGTATCATATTTCTGGTGTACCTAGAATTACCTTAAAGTGTATAATCTTTGTTTCCAAGGGTAAGGTCTCTTGTGAGTTTAATGGGTTCAATGTAGCTGGGTCTGAGCTTCAAATGTATATCTACCTTATTGGGAAAGGCCCAGATTTTATAGATCCATCATTGCAGTTAATTGATCATAAAAGAAATTGGCATTGAAGTCCTTATCTGTGTGCATATATATTATGAAGCATTTGAAAATCCCATGACAATGAGATAAAATCATTCCATATCAAATAATTAATCAATATGTTCTACAGATGCTTCTTCTCATAAACAAATTGAAAAACACATCATTGCATTAGGTTTCCAGAAACCCTCTGACTGTATGTCTTTATCATAAGGTAACTGTAACACAATTTCATATTGAAAACCAATATCATCAGTTTTGTCTTGACATGAAAAAAGATATTAATAAAAAATGGGAATGGGAATGGGTTTTTTTCTTCTTTTGAAGACACCAATGGAAGTTTGATTCCATAACCAAACAAATAATGCATAATCTTTAACTGGATGAGATTGAAAGCTCTGTAAAGAAAAAATACCAATCGATGTTCAGTCACTTTCTGTCACATTATGTTGGAGGAGCACTCAATTTGTTTTTGTTTTTTTAATTTTTAATTTCTCAATTATTCATAAAAATGATAGCCTTGATAGATGTCTCTTCCATGCCTTTGGCAGTGGGTAACTGGGAATTAATGGAGAGAGGTGCTTGTGGGGTTGGGGAAAGAGATCCAAGATATTAAGCAACAAATGCATGTTGTGTTGGGAATAGAAATTAATTCCAAGTAATAATAATATCTACAATTTGATTCACAAAGCCAAAGTGAAAAAGATCAGACAAGGGAACAAACTGGGATTTGCAGGCTCAGATGCTTATTTAAATTAGTGATTGTAATCATTCTTCCCATGCAATTATATATATATATATATATATTTCCCACTTTCTTCTTCTTCTAGACTCTCTAATGCATGCAAGTCCCTCCAAATCACATCTAGAAGAGCATGTTACAGAGTGACATGACTCAGAATAATGCAATTAAAGCTTCCTTTATGAGCTAAGCAAGTTGTAATACAATGTTTATGGGACTCTGTTCTTTGTTACTTTTTGTTTGTTGGTTGCCATGTTCACTAATAAGTACACCCCACTACATCCAAATTCCAAACCCATCTCTTATTATTTGATGTAATTAAGAACCAGCTGCAACTCAGATGCTGAATGTTATAAAAAATGAGGCACCCACTGCAATACAGTAGATCTTACACACTAACCAAGCCATGTTTTATTACTATAATACAGTAAGATTATTGTTGTCAATTACTGTAATTTAGTATTTGGATTAGTGGAGTTTCAAATTTTCCAAAGGTGAGGGGACAAAAAGGAACACAATCCAAGGGCATAAAATAGTGTTTGATACAACGTGTTTTCTGGGATAAAAGAGCTTTGGGCTTGGGGACTTTTAACTTAGCCCGAAGTTTTCTTTCTAGTTCTAAGTGAAAGGGTTTGAGGTTTGACAAAAAGGTTTGGATAAAGCCACCGAATCTCTTCCCACCCACTCCCTCCTTCAACTGCACAGCACTCCCAATATTTTCTTCACCATATTTAAAATTAAAAAAAAAAAATTTCCCAACCTTCTCTAGTCCCACACAAGAGCCTCAACAACCACATGTGAATGTGGGACTATTTGTTCCAAATTTGACCATTTGATGACAAATTCAAAGATGCAATTTGGGCACTGTGATTGTTTTTAATGTTCTCTATTTTGGGTAGATGGTCATTTTTTTTCTGATAATTGCTGCAGAATGAAAAACAAGAGCAGAAAATTATAAGCCAAACTTCACCCTCAAAATGTATACATTTCAACCAATCTTTGCTAAAATAAGAACACAATCGTGGATCAAAATTTGCTAGAATTGTGACATTAAATGAAGAGGTCTATAAGACCTTGATGAAATCTCCTATTTTGAACCTTCATGAATCAAAGAAAGAGTCTCAGTTCAGATTCAGTCCAAGTTTGTTAATAAGGTGCCAAAATCATTGCCTTTGAATCTTTTTGATCCATGTGGTGAAATGGGAGAGAAGAGCGAGAACCAGTCCAAAAAAAGCTTTGATAGCTGGACCTCTGACTGAAATTACTGAAAAAGCCTTTGAACACCACATGAGCAGTTTTAGGTACCTTCTGATAGGGACACTTGCTTTATCATTAATTGCCCACTACAAAGAGGGGCAATACAGTCATTCCAATAGGTAAAAACCGAGTCCCTCAACAATATTGTGCGTGTCCCTTTCTTTGGCGTGGAAGGACTGATCGGTCATTTTCTCTTACAGGATGCAAAGCAAACAGCTTGCCTGCTTCTCCCTTTCAGTGTCTGCTTCTTACTTATTCTGGGGCCATCGCTTTGTGGCTGGACTTGGGACCACCGACTGGAACTGTGAGCTCTCCCGTACTAGAGCAGCCTACAGTGGAGGGTCTGAGGAATGTAATTTTTGTATGGCTTGGAGGGTAAAAAGGTAAAATATGGGAAGATAGTAAGATACATTGGGGGCTCTTTGTAATAATGAGAAATGTGCAGAGAAACATAGAGATGGGTTCAAGGAAAACACCACGTCTCGTGTCCCAACATGTCAGTCAACCTTCTTTGACCAGCTTTAGAATTCCAACCCAGCAAAATTATTACTGGTTAATAATTACATATTATTGTCATTAATTTCCCCTTCTTGTGTTTTCTTCTTTTTCGTGATAATCATTCTTTTTTTCTTTTTTTAGTTATCCTAAGTTCCTGACGCTTGAAAAAAGATAAAACTCCCTTGTAAATAAATTTTGAGTCTTGTGTATTTTAGAGATAGTTTAGATTTTGAACACTTAAAAGTTGGATCTAATAAAGGAGAAATTTTATTCACTTTCCTCAAATCTACTCTTCACTGATCTTCTTTTTTAATTTAATTTACCATTAATTAATTTATAACAATTATATGATTAAATGATTTCCGTTTTAGTTTATTTTTTATAGAGAAGATTTTTAATTAATTATTTAAAATATGAACAATTTAAATTATAAAAATAAATTGTAGAATGAGAATAATAAAAAAGAAGGTCGGTACAAAAGATAGATAGCATTCCTCTTAATATAAATACTTACGAGTTTAATTTAAGATAATTATATATAATCTCTTTGAGATTGCTAAAAATTTGTGACTCATACTACAAGCAGTTTGTATTGAGTAAATCTCCCTTAATTTATATATATATGGGACCCCAATAAATCATTCATGTCATGTGTCGCATTGTTTATCCTTGATAGAACAAGAGGGTCCCATTTTTCACTGAGAAGAATATGCCACCTGATTATCATTAATGAATAAAGCTGAAGCTTGAAATTGTACCAAGGTACAGGTACACTATTGATACACATTGGAGCATTTAAGGGGTTAAATTGTCCTTTAGCAGCAGTAATATGCTATGCTATGGCTATGCTAGAGAGTTGGACCTTGGAAACAACCCTATTCATGCCCCTTCATCATTTATATAACTGAAAAATTAATAAATATGAAAAGGGCAGATCTGGAACATAATTTTATTATTGTTCAACTCATTGAAAGGGATCCGAGGGCTTGCCTTCCAATCAATGAGAAATTGACATATATTTTCATATTTTAGAGGGATGCAGGAACTCTATCACCATCATTAATGCTTTTTATTATCAACTAATGAAAACCTAAATTAATAGTAAATGTGATTAATGAATTGTTTTAAGGGATCCGGATATCTTATCAAGGAACTATTATTGCAACCATTTATAATGCACTTTTTCTGGAAAGAATATATTTATAGTATTTGTCATCGCCAAAGAGATTTTAATGCATTAATCTTATAAATTAGTTAATGTTAGGTTCAACTATGTTGCGTATTTAACAAAGGTTTGGTCAACAAGTTAAGGTTCTAGCAAAAAACATATTCGGATCATAGGTGATCCAAAAATTAATTATTTATAGTATTATGGGGAAAGCTTCAATGCCAAATATGACATTGTTTGAGGGTTGTTGATAATCTCGGTCATCTCATCTCATCCCTTAAATGGATCATATATTCATATTGACGTTTCACATAATTTTAGGATGTTTCTATGCAAGCGTTGTTGTTGGAGAAATGTTATTTACAGACCAAGATCTTTTACTCATTTACCTATCCATCTCCCTACCATATTTTTAATCTTTGACATGTTTCCTTCCATCTCTTACTTTTTCTTTCTCTCTCCACTATCTACTTGATGGTCAAGATTAAAGCATGATAGAAAGATGGATAGACGAATGAGTAAGGAATCTTTGTCCGCTATTCACCTTCTCTATCCACCTTCTTCACTTGCTTTCTCTTTTATTATTCTCATATAGACTTATAAAATATAAAGGTATCGTTTGCATACAAAAAAACGAATGCACCAAATTAATAAATCTTTGTCCACTATTCACCTTCTCCATCCACCTTCTTCACTTGCTTTCTCTTTTATTATTCTCATATAGACTTATAAAATATAAAGGTATGTTTGCATACAAAAAAACGAATGCACCAAATTAATATTAATTAGTTGTAAAATGTTTAGAAATTATAGTACTTGTTTGGTTAATCATCAACAAATTAAATGTGATTAGTTGTAATTAAAAATTAAAACAAAATACATATACTAATGTTAATTAAGAAGTACATTAATACATATATGATATACCACAGATTTATTAAAAAAAAAAGAAAAAAACAGAGATATTTATATATGAATGCGTGTCATGTGTGTCACTAATGGTTTTGCTTCTTCGGGCCATGAACAGCAGAATCCCAAAGTATATGGAAGCACTCTCTTCCAGCTTTAGCTATTCAAAAGCTTTTCGACTTCACCAATTAAGGACCGGTTGTTCCTTCTCCTATACCAAAAAAAAGGTTAAGAAAAAGTATTAATATACCTAAATTAATTGGGGGTTCTTTTAATAGGGAAAATTAATTTGGATTAAAGACTTAAAGGACAGTATATGCAAATAAACAAAAACATAAAGACTAGTCCTGTAAAAATGAAAAAAGTAGTACCCAGTCCCTTTTTTGTCGTTTCTGTAAACATTGTTCAACAACCAAAGATTTATGGGCCCCTAAATTAATAAAGGTTCTGAATTTTGAAAAAATATGAATGAAAGAGTCTTTTTAAGTGGTATTTTTGTACCTTGGTTATCGTAAGGTATACTTCTAACTCAATCTTATGTATGTGTAGTACGTATTAAGTTAGAAGGATATGCAAATTGGCTGTTGAGCAAGTTGTAAGTAAGAATCATTCAACCAAACAAGACAACAATGTTATAGTTCGACTAGTTCAATCAATACAAGGTTATTTTTTTGCTTATATAGTTATATGTAGATTAGTATTCAATTGGTTTGTAACTTGNTTGTAACTTGTATATTGCTAGCCACATCATTTTTCATAAAACTGAGGGTTCTTATGAATCTTATGTAGTTATGTCCATTATCAACTTTTATAAGAGTCAGTTAAAAAAAAAAACTTTTCTAAAAACTTTATTATAAAAGCAAAGAATGTACTAGCAATCAGAGAGAGAGAATAAACTAGGCTACTAGCATTGCTGATTAAAACCAAAAGGGACTTTTTGACCAAAAAAAAAAAAGGAAATCCAAAGAAAGGGCACTCTTTTTCTCTCCATAACTTTCATGGGATTATCTTTTGCCAAAAAAAAAGAAAGAAAGAAAGACACTTTCTTTTGATTTGATTATTTATAATTGCTAAAAAGAACAATAACAGTCCAAAACAATGAATCAAATATTTCAAAATCGGCGATGCCTATCAAAAATAAAAAAAGACAAATTCCATTGTCCTTTAAAAAAAAAACAATTATATAATTGTTATTTAAAATTGAAAAAGAGACAATAAAATCACGCAATCTCACCCTCTTCTCTGCCTCTTGTTACTGAAGAAGTGAAGAAGTCTCTGAGACTCTCACTCCACTCCACCAGTCTCCCAGCTACTCCCTCCTCTCCTCGACCCCAAAAAATTTAATTTAATTATCTAAAAACTGAAAAAATGCGGCTGCTACTTCTTCTCCTTCTCCTCCTCCACCTCCACCACCACCACCACCACTCTCTCGCCGCCGCGCGTGTAATGCCGGACTACCGCGCCCTCCTCTCCCTCAAAGCCTCCATCACTTCAGACCTGGACTCCGCCCTCTCCTCCTGGAACGCCTCCACCAGCCACTGCACGTGGCGCGGCGTCACGTGCGACTCCTCCCGCCGTCACGTGATCTCCCTCGACCTCACGGGCCTCAACCTCATCGGCACTCTCTCCCCAGACATCGCCCACCTCCGCCTCCTGCAAAACCTCACCCTCGCCGCCAACGGCTTCTCGGGTCCCATCCCGCCCGAGATCTCGTCCCTCTCGGGGCTCCGACTCCTCAACCTCTCCAACAACGTCTTCAACCGCACGTTCCCGCCCCAGCTCTCCACCCTCGTCAACCTCCAAGTCCTCGACCTCTACAACAACAACTTGACCGGCGACTTGCCCTTGTCCGTTACCCAGATGACCAACCTCCGCCACTTGCATTTGGGCGGTAACTTCTTCTCGGGTCGGATTCCACCCGAATACGGCCGCTGGCAGTTTATCGAGTACTTGGCCGTCTCGGGGAACGAGCTAGCCGGAAAAATACCGCCTGAGATCGGAAACCTGACTACTCTCAAAGAGCTCTATATCGGCTACTACAACAGCTACGAAGGCGGCATACCGCCCGAGATCGGAAACTTATCGGAACTAGTCCGGTTCGATGCAGCAAACTGTGGGTTATCGGGCGAGATCCCACCGGAACTGGGCAAGTTGCAGAATGTTGATACTCTGTTTCTTCAGGTGAATGCGCTTTCTGGGTCGTTAACTCCTGAGCTGGGCTACCTCAAAAGCTTGAAGTCCATGGACTTGTCTAACAACATGTTTTCCGGTGAGATTCCGGCGTCTTTTGCAGAGCTTAAGAACTTGACGCTCTTGAATCTTTTCCGGAACAAGCTTCACGGAGCCATTCCGGAGTTCATTGGGGACTTACCGGAGCTCCAGGTTCTGCAGCTGTGGGAGAACAACTTCACTGGGAGTATTCCTCAGGGTTTGGGCAAGAATGGAAAGCTTCAAATCCTTGACCTTTCATCGAACAAGTTGACCGGGGCTCTTCCTCCTGATATGTGCTCCGGCAATAACCTTCAGACCCTCATCACTCTCGGCAACTTTCTCTTCGGTCCGATTCCCGAATCGCTCGGAAAGTGCCAGTCGCTGAGTCGGATTCGAATGGGCGAGAATTTTCTAAACGGGTCTATCCCCAAAGGTCTTTTTGGTTTGCCCAACCTTACCCAGGTGGAGTTGCAGGACAATCTTTTAGCTGGTTCATTTCCAGAGACTAATACAATCTCTGAGAATCTGGGTCAGATTAGTCTTTCCAACAACCGGCTCTCTGGGTCTCTGCCGCCGACCATCGGCAACTTCTCCGGCGTCCAGAAGCTTCTCCTCGACGGGAACAAGTTCTCGGGGCAAATCCCATCGGAGATTGGGAGGCTACAGCAGCTATCCAAGATCGATTTTAGCCACAACAAGTTTATGGGTCCAGTAGCACCCGAGATTAGCAAATGCAAGCTGCTGACGTTCGTCGATCTCAGTCGAAACGAGCTCTCCGGCGAGATTCCAAAGGAGATTACTGGTATGAGGATACTGAATTACCTCAACCTGTCGAGAAATCACCTAATTGGTAGCATTCCATCGTCCATAGCCACAATGCAGAGCTTGACCTCAGTGGACTTTTCGTATAACAATCTTTCGGGTTTGGTTCCTGGGACTGGTCAGTTCAGTTACTTCAATTACACTTCGTTTTTGGGCAACCCTGATCTCTGCGGCCCTTATTTGGTTCCTTGCAAAGATGGGGTTGGCAATGGCACACACCAGCCCCATGTCAAAGGCTCACTCACTGCTTCTCTAAAGCTTTTGCTTGTCATTGGATTGCTTCTGTGCTCAATCATATTCGCAGTTGCAGCGATAATTAAAGCCCGGTCTTTGAAGAAAGCAAGCGATTCGCGGGCTTGGAAGTTGACTGCATTTCAACGCCTGGACTTCACAGTTGATGATGTGTTGGATTCTTTGAAAGAAGACAACATTATAGGGAAAGGAGGTGCTGGGATTGTGTACAAGGGGTCTATGCCCAATGGTGATCATGTGGCTGTGAAAAGACTCCCTGCAATGAGCAGAGGTTCGTCCCATGATCATGGATTCAATGCTGAGATACAAACTCTGGGTCGAATTCGACACCGGCACATAGTAAGACTATTGGGGTTCTGTTCAAACCATGAAACAAACCTTTTGGTGTATGAATACATGCCCAATGGGAGCTTGGGTGAGGTTCTTCATGGAAAGAAAGGTGGTCACTTGCACTGGGATACAAGGTACAAGATTGCCATTGAGGCTGCAAAGGGCCTTTGCTATCTTCACCATGACTGCTCACCTTTGATAGTTCATAGAGATGTCAAATCCAACAACATCCTCCTTGACTCCAATTTTGAGGCTCATGTTGCTGACTTTGGACTAGCCAAGTTCCTGCAGGATTCAGGAACGTCCGAATGCATGTCTGCCATTGCTGGTTCTTATGGATATATTGCTCCAGGTATGATTATTCATATCAATCTTGAATTTTTGGTACTTTACTACTGTAGAGATGTACTAACAGCTAACTCCCCTCATCTTAGTCTTAATTGAGACTGACTTTTGACCCCATAACTATCCATAGCTTAGAGCGAGGTCCTGCATTTAATTTTTGCCCATTTTCTTTGTTCTGTGGTGAAATTTGACTTCCGGCTTCTAATAATTTGGCATGTGCTCTCAATTAAGGATTTAAACTGTTGAAAATTTGAGCACTAAATTTTCCCAAGTTTTGGCATATAGAAAGTATAGTTGTTGGCAGGCAACCTTGAAAAGTACATGAATTTAATGATTTTTCACTGTAACCCACAAAATGATTGAGAGCTTTAACTTTGAATAATCTGGACAAAATCATTAGAAATTGAAAATTGAATTTAAGACTGACTGGCCAGTGGCCACTTTAAATTCGTACATGGTTTTTCGATTTTGATTGTAATCTGATGTTTGTTTGTGCAGAGTATGCATACACTTTGAAGGTTGATGAGAAGAGCGATGTTTATAGTTTCGGTGTAGTTCTCTTAGAACTTGTTAGCGGCAGGAAACCAGTTGGTGAATTTGGAGATGGTGTGGACATAGTACAATGGGTTCGGAAAATGACAGACTCAAACAAGGAAGGAGTCCTGAAAATCCTTGACCCCAGACTCCCTTCCGTTCCCCTCCATGAGGTAATGCACGTATTCTATGTTGCAATGCTGTGCGTGGAAGAACAGGCAGTGGAGCGTCCAACAATGCGCGAAGTGGTTCAAATTTTAACAGAGCTTCCAAAGGCACCCAGTTCAAAACAAGGAGACTTAACAATCACTGAGTCCTCCCCACCACCAGCCACCACCGCAATAGAGTCTCCAACTGCAACACCTAAAGACCCGAAAGACCATCAACAGCCTTCACCGCCGCCTGATCTTCTTAGCATTTGAAGTCTTTAGTTTTCTGGGGATGGGAGTGTTTGTTCTAAATCCATAAATTGTATTAGCTTTTCTATTTGTGTTCTTTTATTTTTCTTTGGGAGGGTTCGGTTTGCTCTAACTTTCAGGTGTTAAATGTTTGAAGTTTTTGGTGTACAGTAGGAGTTGGGGGTGTATTTTCTTATAAATTTGTACTGGCTGCTGATTTCCGCTTCACCTTCTGCTCTGTTACTGTTTTAGGCCGCAGTGAAAAGATCAATGGGTAAAGAAAGTGCTTTTTGAAAAACAGCTGTTTTGATTGCTTGTGACTTGTGAGAGGGAAAGAATGAAAGACAAATGTCAAGGAGGGAAAGGGGTGCTTTTTAACGAGTGTTTGATTACTTGTGACTTGTGAGAGGGAAAGATGGAAAATTGAAAGACATAGATGGATTGGGTTAAAAAAAAATGTGAAAAGTCTTTGTTAACTTACTTTAATACTTTTTTTACATAAATAAAAATTAAAAATTGAAATAATGAAAGTCTGTTTTGTTGTCTGTGGATTGGTAAAAAGAAAGTAAGAGTGAGAAAATAGAAATAGAATTTGGCTGGCTAAAGAAGTCAAGCAATGGGGTAGAAAATAATTTTGTCAGTTAAATATATGATTTTTGTGGAATGGGGGAATGAGATGATGTGGAGTGATTTGTTTAATATTTTCTTTTTCACAAAGTTTTATTTTTTAATTATTATTATTTGTATATGTTTTTGTCGTTCAAGTTTAATGTGAGACAGCATGGCATGATGCTTTACCAAGTCAGTGCTCTTTGACCTAATTAAAGAGAAAGAGATGAAAATGAGTCAACATGTGGTAGTTGTTTTCCTTCTAAATTAGAAGGAAGAAAAGCCACAAGGCAAATCCAAACACCAGTACAAAAGACAAACATCATAGGAGTGACAGGAACACAAACTACCAACATCATCACAAACTACTAGCAACAAAGCCAAAACAAAAAAAACCAGAAAATCAGATGCTACTAAGACACAACTCAGCAACTTCCAACATGGTAGACCATCCATCATTTACAAGTGTATATTTTAGCTTGTAGATGACTCCATTAACAAGCACAATGGCACGTCAATGGGGGTTCAAATCCTGGTTTTGGGGGGAATTGAAAATTTCTTCGTTTTGTGGTGATCTTATTTAATTAATTGCCTCCCAAGGATAAGGTATGGCTGCCAAGTGGAATCATATGATAGGCATTCTATGGATTGACATGTAATATAAAAGAGTAGTGCTAGCTACACAGTTTGTTGTGCAAACCCGATCATGCAACTTTTCCCCATATTAACAAGGAAAAAAAACTTCTTTGCCAGTCGACATAGACAAAATATGGAATATACTTTTATTAAATAAATAAAGATTAATAACAAATTTAGAAGCAAGAGATAGTATGTATAACACTTTTTCTTTTTTTGGTGTTTAAACACTGTATGGCATACATTGATTTAAACATTTTCTCTCATCTCATATAAAGCCGAAATGACTTTATTTCATATAAGCTAAAGTGAATTTTTAGTTCCTATACTTTATCTATTATATTAAGAGTATTATTTTGCTCATTATTGGTGAGTATCATTACCTAATTAGGTGAGTGACACTTGTCTTTTTAAGAAACACGTATTACTCACCTGAATAAATAATGATGCTGACCGGTGATAAGCAAAATAATTTTCATTATATTAAATAATAGTCAGAGTGCTAGATATAGACATGCACCTCAGCAGCTGTGTTACATAAACAAACTGTGGCTGTTAAGTTTCATCGATCATCACCTTCACCTATTCGGTGCTCTTAATTTGCTGTGTTCAGTGTATCTCTCCTACCGTACAAATCAAGCAAAGATGCCACCTCGGTATTGTTATTGATTTGACAATCCAAGTCCTACTGTTTCTCTTTTTATTTTTTTTCTGTTAAAAACAAAAAGTACTGAGGAATCCAAGCAAGAATGAAAGGCTGATAGACTTTTCACCCCAAAAAAATATGTAAGATTGATTGATTTGCATACCGCGTGCATTTACTGACGTGGCATGTCCCAGACTATGATTCAAATAATTAGAATTATTGAAAGTAAAGAATCCAAATCTCAGTACATGACTCCACTTTTGTACAGAGGTCTTGCCTAAAGTTTGAATATAAGACAATTGTGATTTTGATTTAAAGTGTACAATTAATTAAAAACATCTCAAATTTTCTAGCTTTTCCCGCAGATCTAGCCCCATATATATAGGGTTAAGGGCTTTTAGGGTTAGCCTCTTGCACATGCGTAGTTATTGAATTGTAAACCATTGGTAGGTTAAAAGGTAAGGGACCTCTATATATATATATATATATGATCAAACCTAACCCACCTCCACCTGCCCACACTCGCATATTCAGGTCTAATTTTATCTATTCTCAGTGCCAAATAATTCAACATATATAAAGTTGGATGAATATATAATGAATTAAAGTTATTTATATCAGTTTCTAAGCTGATTAGCGAACCATCCATCTATTATGTATACTACAAAAGCTTTTGGTTCAACTATTAGGAAAAAGAATTTATTTAGCATAGTGTATATACATCTTATGCGGCTATTTTTCTCATCACGTTTTAGTCATTTATAAAAAATCAATATATAAAATATATACACTCATCATATATATAAAAAATTTACTCCAATCTATCAGGATTAATCTACAATCCCAACTATCGCGAGATGTATACTCTCTTACATTTTCTTACATGCAATTATAACTGCAACGTATACTTCTCCAAACGCATAAATTGTCAATTATAACTGCAACGTACCTAGCACTTGTTGATCATTGTCATATCATTTTGAAGATTTTTTGGATGAATTCAGTCAGGAAAAAAGGAACCCAAAAAAACAAAAACTAAAGAACAAGAAACTTTTATAGTCTTGTAGAGATCCATTAAAATTGGGTTTCAGCATATCCTAAATCATGATGAATTTTCAAAGGTACGTATATAGGAACAAAAAAAATGCAGAAGAAACTAAAGGCTGAGTGTTAAAGCTTGGGAGAGAGTTTGGTCCCAAAATGACAAACAACTTTACGAAAATCTATGGAGCTGAGCATGGGACTCCACCATTCACTATAAGGCCCTACCTTCTTTATAATTTTTCAAGCCAAACCGATCGATCTGTCTCTTTAATTTTTCGATAAGATAAAAGAAAACAAAAAAGAATTACCAGAAGCAACTACATAAATACCTAATATAGTCTTAGATCCCCATATTCGAATCTGTTTCATCCACTATATGTATATTTGTATTTTTTGTCTTATGCTGGCTTTTTGCAAGGTTAAGCCAAAAGGAGGGTGGCATTTAGTAAATGTATTAATAGCTCATGGAATATATATTTAGCAAATTTTGTCTCTGTCTCCCATTTATTTTCCTTGTTTTCTCAAGCATATATGGTTTGTGGACCTGCTCTTCCCCATTATGGCATTATCCATTAATCCAAAAACTAATTAAGAAGCTTATCTCTTGCAGAGTGAATGGTTGGCCAAGGATTGGTCACAATTATGTTCCATGCAAATCTCTCACAACTTCAAATATATATTTCAATATATAGTACAATACTTATATCAACTTAGATTTTCACTAATAAGACATCTTCATGTTTCAATTATGATACAATCAAATAATTTTACACGTTTCTGTTTCAGTATCCTCCTAAGCCACTAAAACAGTACACGAGGATGAGAAATTGTGAACAAGTGTTGAGTTTGAAAGAGGGATATATCTAGATCCCCTGCTTAATTGTTTTATCTATGTTTAGTTTTATTTAGTAATCTACTTATACATTTTATTCATTACTTTAAAAAAAAAAAAAAAACCCTACAATAAAACCATATATATTGTCTTGATTATGTACCTTATCATCATTGGGTGAGAGTTACGTGGTCAATAAATCTTCTGTTTATATATGTGGCACGATCCCATTCACGGTGACTTTTAAGCAGTGCCCCGTACAATCACATTAATGAGATAAAGATTAATTAATTCATAAGTTGACAAAGATTGCCTTCTCTTAGTGGAAAAATTAGGGGTTGACTCAGCCAACAAGAAATTTCTCCATTCCAAATTTCCAACATGAATTCTCCAAAAAGAAGAAGACATTTTTCAACCAGGCGGTGGTGCCACCGATATCATGTAATTTTTAATGATATACAAATATTTGTGAATATTTCAAAAAAAAAAGTTTACATTTTTTAAAAATAATTAATACATCATACATGTGATGAGATGGTTATATTAGATAATTATATCATATACGTTATGAGATGATACACATAATAAGATGATTATATTGGATGGTCATTAATTTCTACGAGAGAAATTTACTTGTTCCCGTAATAGGGGACATGGCATATATCACAGATAAGAGAGAAAAAGAAGGCAAAGTTTTCTATGAGTGATGCCACGTCTCCTATTAGAACATGCAAGTTTTATTAATTCTAAACACATAGTGAGATAATTATCTTCAATAATTAGCCGATTATAATATATATACTATGAGTCTATAAGATCAAATCAATGTTGTTAATTTGAAGGACAGGTCTCATCTGGGCTGAAAGATTTGGTGTGTGCAATAAAAGCTGGAATTCATGAATAGAAATTAAGATTGGGTATATAGTGCAAGTCCACGATGTAGGTAGGGAGGTTTATTCGGCACGTACCCCATGCCCCAGGGTCAGGCCACCATGAAATCCTTAATTCAATGTTGCCTTTTCAATCTACTTCTTTGACTTCAGTCAATGTTTGGGGACCTCAATTAATTATGTCGCTGCATTTACGTAGTTATATGTGGACTTTAAAATCTCCACCATCAACGCTAGAACCGAAATGAAAACAGTAATATTAAATCCACAAAATTTATTTACTAAATAACGTATTAATATCTTATTTGTTAGAATGATTTAATTATCAAGAAAACAAATTAAGGAAATGATCATTAAGTTTATCTCTTTCTAACACAATTTAACTAAATGGACGTTTTTTTTTTTGGCCTCTTAACTACATGGACGTTAATTAGGATATATATGTATGTTCATTGGTGTTTTACCGATCTTCGGGACACACAATTATAGCTTATAGTTCTGATCTTCTGAAAACAAGCAAAGGAACCACGTAGAGGTAGAGACTAGAGAGAGGGAGAACAAGAGGAATGCATTATCTTATCGAAGTGTCCACCATATCATTTTCTTGAAACACTACAAAAAGAAAGAGATGAAAAGGATAGGAAAAAGAACCGAGACAAATTAATAGTCTCAATTTCCACACAACGAAAAGGACTTTGCTTTGAGAGGACACTTAATGGTTCTAATTAATGTGTACATATTTACATATATCATAGAGACATGCATTTCTAATAAAATCTTTAAATAAGGTCTTACCTCTTAATTGTTAAACCAATTGATATGTATTGAGATTTAATTTTAAACTAAATTTTAATTATTAAATCAAATATGAATGACCGAGATGCATGATCGATGCATCTCATTAATTTATTGTGTATCTCAATTATTTATACCACTAATCGGAAACATATCATAGTTTAAAGACCTTATTAGATCAAGATGTAATAACTCATATATACAAGAACATACATGCTATATGCAAACGATGCACAAGTATATATTTTCTGATATTGTAAAGAAAATTAAAAAATAGTACATGCTAGCATTAAGGTTTAAACGAATCACACGTACATAAATTTGATTACATGGAAATCATGTGCAACCAAAAATATTAGATATCAGAACCCAGAAAGATATGGATAATATTAAGTATTAATCGAGTCCATGAATGCAAATGATGGAGACAATGAGACACAAATGGGGACGTTGAGGTGATGTGGTAAAAAGCAAAAGGGAGGGAGAGATAGACGTGACTCTGCCTTCCATCTCCATATATAACATTTGAAAACTCAATGAGAGAAACAAGTGGTAGGCCACACCAGAGAATCAAAGCTGTAAAGTTGAATGAAAATGTTTTGGCCTTTAGGTTAAATATCTTATATAAAGTTGCTTAATAATTCTAGGACAAAGTGGAAGTGCAAAGTGCATTGGATAAAAAATTCATGTACGTACAAGTCAATATTTGATTCTTTTAATAAACAACATCGATTAAAAGATTAAAGTTTAGTAGTGAAGTTTAAATCCTAGTTCTAAAATTCTAAAGGGTCATTTTCTCATTCACTTAATTATATTTTCTATATTGATATTGTACCTCTTTTCAAGATGGATTTTTGGATTTAGTATTTAGTAATTTGGGTTTATATTGAAAATAGATATTAAACAATATCAGTACATAAAATAAAACACAATTAAGTATGGAGTTTGAACTTCAAATATAAGCCTAAAATAACATAATTTTCAGTATAAGTAAAATATCAACACATAAATTAAACCAAATTTAACCAGGAGATTCAATTACGCTGGACTTTTCACATTGTCATTGGAATCAATGGTAACTTATAATTACATGATTTGGAATTGAATAATGTAACAAAGTGTTGTGCTTGATTGAAGAATAGTGCTTAGTGCATGTTAGAATATATGTTGTGATAAGCTATAGCTAGAGAAAGGGAATGGTCATGTCTTGAAGGAATGGAAAGGACAATAAGTTGTTGATGGATGTTTTCCACGGATGCCGACATAAGGAGTAGATGGGTTGGTGACTTGGTGGGAACACAAAATAGAGAAAAGGGCAGCTCCTACTTTAATAATGTGCATTGCCTCACGGGCCCTTATTCTTCATAATTGTTCAACCAATCTTTGTGTATTATGTGTACCATTACTACTAGTACTTCATTTGCCCTACTAGTCCGGGGGTCAAAAATTCAACATTCAAGTACATACTACATGCATGCATGTGCACGGTATCATCCTATCTAATTATGTTCTTTATGCACCCACCAACCAAATACTAAGTTACAAAAAAAAAAAAAACAAGAGCATAGCACTTTCGCACTATAACAATATTATTCTTTTGCATGATTAATGTTTTGCTCTTAAAATTTGGCTAAAAGCCTAAAAGGGCATGAATCTGTTGTTACTAAACTAGAGTACTGTGACTTTATTAATTTTTTTGCAATGTTCATCTTAAAAGTTAAAGCTATTATTCACTAGAGAGGCTTAGTTATTATGTGGGATTAGTGCAAAATACTCCTCTTTATGTTGGACTTCTCTTTTTAAGTTGTTATACACGTGATTCTAAGAGACTTTTACTAGATACTTAACCCATCTACTGTGAGATTACTACTCAACTTTCTGCATTATTTAAATGTTTCTATTTTCAAAAATCAGTATTTCGATCCCATCACCTTTAGCCATGATCCATGGTGTGGCCACTCGACCCGTCATGTGCAATGTATTAATTGTATGATTAGTTATTATGGTTTGATTTTTGTAATAAAAACAATCACATATGTTAACCATGATTAACCACGATATGACACGTGATTAATGACTAGTAATCAAGCATGAAAACACAAAAGGCTCAATTATAAGCATTTGTTGGCTTATAGCTCCAGCAGTAATGCTCAAAAATAAAATCAATCAATATCGGCCTACGTGGTGTGCATATGAATGACAAAGGCTTTTAAAGTTGTGTGCATACTGTTTTGGTTTAAGGAGGACAGAAGTCAAAAAATTAGAAACTTTTTTTCTACTAGTTTCATTTCTTTTTTGTCAAGGCCCACTAATTTAAAAAGTGGACTATTGAGTAGAGTAGACCTGTGCATTGACAAACATTCAATGGGACCCGGCCCTGCCTAACAGTCTGGCCTGCTCTTAAAATTCCAGGCCCTATTCCTATCTAAACAAGAAAGGCCTGGAAAGTTAGATGTACTGTGATTGCACTATGTTTTTACCATGCTCTCTTTTCTTTTTATTGGCTTTTTAGATGAAAAAGTTCCATATTAACCCTTCTTTTAGTCTTTTTTTTTTTTTTCTCACAAAAGTTGATATTCATAATATAAATAGTCCAAAAGGCCCATTACATCACCATGCCACAAAAAAATAAAAAACCCCATAACAAACAGCCCAAAAAGACAACAAATAAAAGTAAAAAAGCCCAAAGCAGAACGTGAATGATAGAGCGCAAGACACAGTACGTCCGGATTCCCAGTGAAAAAAACTGGTTGATCGTGTTTAGGGATGGCAAAATTCTCTGACCCGGCCAATTTTTATGGGGTCCCATCTTGATTAAGCGGGTATAGTAATACCCCTACCCGTCTCATCTCACTTCGCCTACCCGTTTAACTTAATAAATTATAATTAACTTAAATAATTTTGTGTATATTATAAGTATTTTGTGAATCCTATAACACGTATGTGCCAACAAAAACACACATATTTTTTGTATCTAATAACTATTGATTAAGTGATATTTATCCTCACAATGTTAGATGAGGTCCAAAGTTTAAGCCACCACTCCTAAGATTTTTTTCTTAAAAAGAACATATAGCTTTTTAGATTTTACTACAAAACCAATAATATAGGTAAAAAGGACATTGAGATACTAACTTGACCTAAAGGACAATTCTTGTGCGTAAAGCGCATCCGTGAACATAAATTATATTGCCGAGCACTCAATAAGTGCATCTGTATATTGAGGTGCATTTGCAAAAATTTTGCTAAAATAGAAATTTTTACAGATGCACCTGCCGAATGCTCAGCATAAATTTTTGTCTTGGAACTCAAGTGTTTAATCAATTATCCTTTTGGCTAACATTAGTAGTGGTCAAACCCTAGAATCTAAAGGACTAAAACATAATATATATATATATATATACACATGTATTTTTTTGTACTAAAAATGAGACGTAAGGATCTAAAGCCTATTCTATTTTGACATTTTTTAATTTAATTATTATTCACAATAAAGTTCCGAAATTATTAAAAAAATTTCAAAATATGAAAATGTAAGAATCCCAAAATATTCTACAAAAAATCCCAAATTATTATCCGAATTGTAAAAATTTGGATCCAAATTGGAATGGGATGTTAAAATTCTAAGTTTTGAAATAGAAATTCCCTTCCGAAATTTTTTGAATTGGAAGTAAAACACCCTATTTCTGATCTGACCGGTTATGCTCAAACTGAACATGAGTATAAACCTTCTTACTCAAGCATCAATCTAAAGCCTCTACTTTTTGGTAGGGGTGGGCACTTCATTCCGCTATACCGTTCCATACCGATTCCATACCGTTCCGTGTCAAGTTTCATACCGAAAAATGATACCGATCCCTATACCATACCGAAACCATACCGTACCGATCTCAAATAGTATGAAAACGGTTTCACTCTTTCAATACCGACCA
>QANT01008639.1:5884-56663 GCA_003254885.1 Purshia tridentata
CCCCCCCCCCCCCCCCCCAAAAAAAGTTGAACTTTTTTTTCTCTTTATCCCTAGCTAAATCAGACAAATTTTTCCGTGACCAGTACCAACCCACCTCATTTCAATGAATTGAGATCTATCATCCATAAATCCTATCCTTACACACTGAGGGCTAAAGTGTGACCTCATTGCCATAGCCAATCTCTTATTCCACTTTCATCGAACCTTATTAAGACATATATAGAGAGAGTTCGAGAGAAAGTTTGAGAAAGAGAGAGAATGCCTATGTAGAGAGAGAAAGTTTGAGAGACCGCTGCTCAGACTTAGGTATGCCCAGTCTCAAGTTTCGCATCCGTTTGAAATCGTTTCTTCGACTGGGTAGCTATCACATTCTCAAGAAGAAATCCGACTTCATTACTTTAGAGATTCACTCAGTATAAGTTTTTAAGTATTGGTGATGACATATTATTATGTTTAAAAAGTTGTTTTTGCTCGAGTCGCCACAGATCTGGTTGGTTTGAATGTCGACATAAGTATGTGTAGGTAGGAGGAAATCTTGTTGTTGCATGGGTGCTATAGCATGGTAGTCAATGTGCAACTTACTATGCTACAACATAGGTTTATGGTAGTGAAATCTATTACAATATATTGAATGGGCTATAGCACAAGACAATGCAATGGTCAAAATTTGCGGATTTTGACAGAGCATTGACACAGCGCCGACACAAAATACAGGGTGTCAAATGGTTCTGCAGCTAGTTCATGTCAACATCATGTCTGAACTATGTCATCGGCATCCACAAATTTGAAATTTGCATATCATATCATATAATATATGTATATTATGTATAGTAGTTAATGAGTAAGTTCGAAAAAGTTAAAAAGTCATATAATATAAATGAATTAATATGGATATTTAGAATTATCAAATCAAAAAAAAGTAGACCTCTTTGTATTTAGTGTTATATGTGTAGTGTCATATACCTAACCAACTTAGGTACATACTACTAGCGTTGTACAACGCACACACTGAATGCAAAATGTACAATTGAGTTCAAAATGTCCCAAGCATTGTATTGTTCTTGTGGATAACTTATACATTGCATGTGGATAAGTTATTCACAAACCTAATATAGATTATGTTGTTAACTTATATCAATCATACTTGAATATGTACAATCTAGATTAGGTTGTATAAGACCTCTTTATAAACTGTGATGAGTCATATTGTTTGTGTGGTGTCTAGTGCGTAAGTGATGAGGAATGATAGGTACGAGTTACCAAGGTATGAGAACATATTAGGTTGTTAATTTATATTAATCAGATTTTAGTGTGCAAGCACTAGATTCCACACGAACAAAATTATATAAGGCCTTTATTTCAAGTGTGAGGTGATATTTTGTTTGTGTGGTGTCTAGTGACAGGACCGCCCCGGAGTTGACCCCGAGATGACCCTGTGGGGGCGCCACGTCTCACGACATGAGCCTCGACCCTCGGGCACGTGACAAACATTAAAACTAAAACCTTTACACTTTGCCTGAAACTATGAGCCATGAACAATAAATCCTTTATTCAAATTAGCTGTAATTCACAAAAAAACATTTACATAAAACCAAAGTATAAAACAAAGTTTCTAAAACAGAGGTGGTCCCACTGCCTCGTCTTCCCAATACTGTCTCCTCAGCCTGCTTAACCTGCAAAACAAACCCTGCACCCAACCAAAGGTGCACCGGGTTTAAACACAAACCCGGTAAGCTCACTAGAGCTCGTATGAGTTACTAAATATCTTAACAATAAAATCAGTAATAATCAATTACAAAACCGATTTAAACCTCAAATCACAAAGTTCACAACTCAACAATCAAATCACCAATTAAATAAAACCAACACCTCAAACTATTAATCCAAGTTAAATTCACAAATCCTCAATGCCCAAAATAACCTCAAACCTTTCAAGATCTTCAATCCTAATTCGTACCCACTTAACTAGCAAACAGCAAACAAGCTAACCAAACAAACAAGTAACTGAATTTTAAATTCCACTCACAAACTTGGTAAGCAAAACGTAAGCCTCGCCGATCACCAAATCCATAGCCAAGACTCAAAAAGTCACCTGAAAACATTCCCGATCGTCCTGTAAAAACACGTAAGGTCCAGATTGGTTCCCAAAAGCCTTAAAATAAGGAAGAGAACATTTTTTTGTCACTGACCGGTCCAGCACCGCCGCACGTGACGGTGCCGGCGGTGGTCAACGGCGGCGGCCACCGAAAAATTGACTTTTTCGGTGACCAACCCAGAAAATATAATTGACCATACCGAATCAATGGGCTCGACGAGAGGAACAACTTTGTCAACTGGGCTGAGTCCAAAAAGTGGCCGGAAGTGGCCGGAAAACCCCAATTTCGGTCTGAAATTTCTGTCTCCGATCTGAAAATTCAAACCTACACGAAAAATTACAAATCACATATGGTTGGAAAGCTTGAAGTGTGAGGATTTCAGAAAGGTAAGAATTGAATCAAACCGAGGTCAGACGAAGCAGGAATTTGGATTTGAAACTCACGGTAGCCGAAATTTTCAAGGCTCGATTCGTCGTCTACAGTGGTCCGATTAGGACGATTTATATATTGATGGAAAGAGAACGAAGAGATGAACAAAATTTGATAACTTGACGTCCAACAGATAGTGCACGCGCCTCCACGCGCGGCCGGAAGGTGCGACGGCGATTCTGATCGCCCAAACACTGTTCACGCGAAAATTTGTGAAATTTTGATTTTTTTGAAAAAATGAAATTATTTTCCTATTTATATTTTCCCTTCAAAACTTTAAACGTCCATAACTCTTAAACTGTAAGTCCAAATTACGAGCCGTTCCTTCCTACGCACTCGTGAGGTCGAGCTCTACACAACCATGTAAAAATTTGGTCAAAACACTCTTTTAAAAATATACGTCCCTTGCAAAACCAAAACTTCCCTAAGTGAGGGCAAATTGGTAAATTCACCTCAAAGACTTTAAATGATGATCCAAAAAGGAAAAGTAGGGACGGGTCGTAACATCTAGTGCCTGCGTAGTGAAGGACGATAGGTACAAGTTACTTAGGAATAGTACATATTATGTTGTTAACTTATATTAATCAGACTTGAACATGTGTGACACCCTCCCAGGCTAACATATTTGGATATGTCACAGCACTACACAGACCTTTCAGTCCTAGATGGACCAAGTTTGGCCACTAGTATCTAAAACCGAACAACCAATGTAAGGTTGAGTTTAAAATAAAATATTGGGTTGGATCAAAATATAAATACACAACGGAAAAAATAAGTCAAACACTTTAATTTTAAGCTAACCCCCAAAATAATTAATCGTAATCTCTAAAAAAACTTTTCGAATGCTAAGAAGCTAAAGTAAATACAAAGATACTCTTTATAATCAAATAGCAAAATAAAGATTAGCTTATAATTTATTAATTGATACATCTCTTCCATACTGCATCCATAGTTTCATTCAACCTGTAAAACAAGTCGCGACACTATTTAATAGTGCACCAGATTAAACAACAAACCTGGTAAGCTTTTGCAAGCTCGTATAGGTAATTCACACACAATCTAAAGGTTGGTATTAGGTGGCTAGCTACCTAATGAACTTGGTTCAAACCACACTTAATGACAGGACGCAAATTTTAAGTTATATGATGATATTGAGACTAATCAAACAAACATAAATCTGAATGTCAGATTAACACTTCATATAATTATAATATTACAATATTCTAACATTCAACATAAGCATCATGCATTTAAAAACATGTAACAACCTAAGCACTCAAAGGATCTATCACAGTAGGCATCATACTGCTATCTACAGCTAGAGTGGTGTGATTAACAAGCTGATTTAACTTATCATTCACAAAATCAAATTAATCATGCATATGAGTGAGGTGTGTGTTCTTTGTGTTCATATTTTCATATTAACAATAACCAACACAAGAGAAACAATTAAGGAGGAAGCCACAATATTGTTCACCCAACACATCTCTAAAGAGTTAAAAAATGGGGGTCTTTTTGGCTAACCGTGCAATCCACTATCAAGAATTTCAATATAAAGAATCAAACAAACAAGCTCATTCACTATATGCCTAACTCTAAGTGGTAGCTAGCTTCTTACCCTTGTGCAAACGTATTAAGCCAAGCAATTGGTCAATCATGCGATAGGCAGCTCCTCCATGAGCTCTTCTTAGTACAGCACCAATCAGCAATTAAGCTAGAATAAAATTGAATGTAACATGAAGTACAAATGTGGATTCTTTAAGAATCAGCTTCTTCAAATTATCAAGACTTGAAGAAGTTGATGGAGATTCAAAACCTAAAAACTATATGAGTATGTGATAATGATGATGAACATAAAATCAAACTCAGTTTTTAAGAAACATAAACCCAAATTGAAAAATAGACATTATTGTAATTAAATCATTTTTTAGTTTGGAAAAATATGAAATATGGATTCTTTAAAGATTAACCTACTTAATCTACAAAAACTTGAAGAGGCCAATAGAGAATCCTAAGCCCAACAATCTATATGAGAGTGTTTATGAAATTATAGAAAATCTAGACAAGACTCTAAACACTTTCAGATTTTTAAAAAGAAGAAAACAAGATAAGAAATTAATTATTTTTTGAATTTTAGAACCATTTTCTTACTTGAAATCATGAACTATCAAAAACTCATAGCACTAAGGCTAATTATAGAGAAAATACCAGGTAGAGTCACCAAAAAATGAAGGACATAACTCGTACCTATACCCACACCTCCATTCGCACCAACCCACACACGTGGGGTGCCCATTCAATGGCTCTACACAAAATAACAAAATAATATAAAAATCAAGAAGAATCCTAGGATAGCTGTGGATAAGAGTGAGTGGTTTTCAATCTTAATAATTTCTTTTTTTGAAATTATTCCCAACCAAGAAAATGATGAATAGTGAAAAAGAAATGGAATTCATGAAAAATAAATAAGTACTGGCTTTTCATGTGTGAGAGTAAGAGATCTGATATATTTTTGGTTATTTAGACAAGGAATATTCGAATTAGGTGAGAAAATGATATCCAAAACATGTGCCCAGCATGTGACGACATTTAAGTAATGAAAGTGCATGTGTAGTCCACATGTGCATAAATATGTTTATATGACCAGTGAATGGACTAGTCAAACAGACATAAAATTGAATTTGAAAAGTGCATGAAATGTATTTTGAGATGTATGAAGTGCATTATACTTTTTAGTCTTTTGGCATTGTCACTTCAAGCTCGATTTCTTCACTCCAATTGATCTTAGCCCTAATACTAACCTAGAGTTTGTGAGTGAGAGTGATTAAATATAAATACAATGATTTTGGTAGAGAAAAGCTAATTACCGAAAAAGCAATGACCAACAACATAACTCAACAGTATGGTATTACAAAAATACCCTGTAACATCAATCCTGAAATTTACATTTAGGTTAGAATTAATAACCAACATCACTAAGGTATAATCAAAGCTAATAAACAACCACATTTAAAAATGTAAAATACTTAGAAAATTAATTTTTTTTATTAGGTAAAGAAACAAAAGGGAAATTAAAAAAGGGTATTCAATTAAGAAAATTCTATACATATCCAACAATTTTCTTTTTTTATCCAAATTTTACACATGAATGAACCATTTTATCCCACTATGAAATGACCATTAAAGATAATGTTATATAAAAAACAAAATCTAATTTTCCCTTCCATACCCAACTCTCTATATCTAGTCATAAACCTCACTAGCACCCGCACCCACTCTCACACTCAAACTGTCAAACACAACCTCACCTCCATAAAAACAAACACCAAACCCACCAAACCCACCAAAACATACTTTGAACATCAAAACAAGCATTTTTAGGCGAATGAATGGTGAAATCGTTCCTTATGAGGTTTCAAATGAGGAATGTGTGTAAATTTTTTCAATTTTTCTGCATTTTTTCATGCCTATGATGTTTTAGGAATCACTGGATTCATGATTTGTTCAGTGGAACATCACAGAATACGATGATCATTTTTGGCAGGCGACAACCAAACATATGAAATATATTCGGTGGCGAGTTGCCAAATACAACACTGAAAAAGAATTTATAATCATTGTATTCAGAAGTTGTCCACCGAATATATAACATTTGTTCGGCTTCTAGGCCCTGAAGATATGTAATATATTCGGAAGTTTTCTACCGAATTTTATGATTTTGTTTAGCTATAAACCTTCGAATATAATGATTCTATTCGGTTCTATACAATCGAACATTGGGCTAAAAATGTTTTCATTTTACTTTGTAGAAGGGAAGAAGGTGAGGAAGCAGAAGGTGATGCCTTTACTCAAGATAGCTCAGTAGGAACTGAACATGTGGACCATGCATACTAATGAATTCATGACTGATAAGGTACTAATTGATATCAACTTAAGTGAACCATAAATTATGTAACTTGGTTTCTAAATAATTTGAATTCATAGTTTGATGCCTATATTCTAGAATTTTTGAGCCATCTGAAAAGTTGAAAACAAGATGGCGTCCATGTAAAGTTGACACGTCTACCCATCGCCTACCTTCCACATTTGAATATGCATTTCAAACATATGGTCATGATAGTGACTCACCAACAACAACACAAACAAATGTGTCCACGTTATCAAACAAGAAACCAAATAAGAGGCCACAAAAAATGAAAGTATAACTTTCTTCCACCTTTAATTTTTAATTGATCCTAGTACATGTTGTCTATGTCTAAATGATTAATTTAGTCTAAATGATTAATTTATGAACATACTTATAAGTCTCCATCGTTACCGCCATCCATGCTAGCCGTCCCAACGCAATAGTTCTTTGGAGAATTTTTTGTGTCCTTTAGACTATACATTACTCATGTCATAGATGTCAACTCAGATGGCAACTGTGGGCATAGAGTAGTAGCACAAACTATGAGTTTTGGGTCTGATGCATGGCGTAAAGTCTGCTGGGACTTATTGACTAGGCCATGTGAATCTCCTAACTTTTTTAAGATTGTCTATGAAAATGATGAGTTGTAAGAAGGACTTGAGAGAAGACTAAACTATTTTGAAGACATGTACGTAGTTAGAAACTATTGGATGATCATGCCTAAGATAGGACACTTGGTTGCTATATTTTATAAAGTTGTTATGGTTTTTTTGGCAAAACAATAGTGTCTTACATTCTTGCCTTTCAGCTCAAAGAGATTAAACTTGGATATCTTGACTGTTTTCATTTTATATAGGTAGCATTGAATTTATGCTTCATATGTAATGTTCACTTGAAATGTCTATATTTATCAATTTCCAACATGGTTGTTTTTGTAGATTGACATGATTCCAGGACATCATTTGCCATCTATTGCAACGTGGTGGGACAAGTTAGTGCACAACAATGCTCAACATCTATTTGATATAATTAAAAACCGGATAAAAAAATTCAAGAAACTTCCAGGCTTAGAGGACATTGCAACAAGAGAGACAATTCGTTTAGATGATGTGTGACTTAGATTCATTTAAGTTATGTTGACAATTCATTTAGATGTTTAGACCATTTATTATGAGTAGTTGTTTTACTTTTGTAACATTCTCAGATGATTTTGTATTGTCATGATTTTGAGATTTTTTTTTTTTGTCTATATGATATATGGTCATTTTTTGTAAGTATATAAACTGTTTTATGTAAATGTCTAGTATTCAGTGGGTGGCAATCAGATAATTACACAATAGGATTGGATGATTAGGATGAGCTAGCCTGCTCTCTTCGGGCGAAGACCATATGATGCCTTCGATCACCTTTAAATGACCTCTCTCTATGCATACTTACCTTCAAAATTAAAAATAGATTTGTAAGTATTTGATGAAAGTATAGTTCCCAACAAAAAGAAATGCTTATATTCAATAAACTTTATATTCAATAGGTGTTCGCTGAACAAAATGCTTTTATTTGGTGGGTACTCAGCGAACCAAATGCATATATTCAATGGGCACACACTAAACAAAATGCTTATATTAGGTTGACATCAACCAAACAAAGCTAACTATTCGGAACCCTTCCATTGAACAAAAAAAAAAAACTCAAAAACTTGTTTACTTTTATTTGGTGGCCTAGTACAGAACATATGACAATAACTTGGTGGATGGATGCGAAATATTGTCATCATGTTTGGCACTAGTGTGCTGAACAAAGTTATTCGACAATGCAACCCTCCAAACTCTAATTCAAAAAATTCTTACATAAATATCATATTTATCATCAAATATGAACGATATGTCAAAAAAACATAGAAAATGTGTTTAATTCACTTAATTGATGATAGTGTGAGAAATATCCAAATAACAATGGTGAAGGGGAAGTGTTTGGCAGCAGGTAGGCGTCAGGTAGGCGTCTGGGGAGGCAGTGGGGTTCGGCGGCAGTGTTGATCAGAGCTGGCATGGGTTGTGTTGGCTAGTTTTGTATGGTGAGAAGGGTTGGGTTGGCTAAGTTTGTAAGAATTGGGTATGAGAGATAGAATTGAGTATGGATATTGGATATTGGATATTGTTAGATAAGAAAAGAAGAACTAGTGTTTAATATAACTTATGGGTATGATTAGAAATTGATTGGGTATAATAAAAAAAAAAATTTTAAGTGAATGTTGGATGTGGTGAGAAGGTTGGATAAAAAACAAAAATTGTTGAGTATGTCTAAAATTTTTCATTTAATTTAATTGCTTACTAGATTTTTGACATGTGCTTCATATATGTCAATTAAAATTTATATTTGTTTTTATATTTTTATTATTTAATAAATTATTATCACTTTTTTTAAAGGAGTAAGATTTTTTATTAATTTTTATATGTTACAAATTATATTTTTATTTATTAAATTGAATAAAAGTTATTTCTAATAAGTCAAAATTTGGTGGAGATGATAACACCAAATTATATTTAAAATTAAAAATTAAAAATTTGCATATGCTAATAATCAGTGCCACGAGGCATACAATCACAAAGTGGTTTATTAGATTCAATGCTTACATCAGACAGCTGACGGAGAATCCTGAATCTGAGCGTGGACAGCGGAGAATGAGAATCCAATCGGCAAGAACGTCAAACTGGAGGAGGGCATTGGACATGGGTAATTCCAAGAATGACAGCGAGGACATTTTCGTAATTTCTGGGGCGCACACGCGCATTTTCTGCGGGGCAAGCCGTGTTCCGTGTTCGTTGCGTAGGCAAAATGAAAATCCCGCGCTTTTCTTTCTCTCTCTCTCTCTCTTTCTTTACTTGCAAGGTATTAGAAGGTAGATAGCTGTTAACATGTAGGAATAATATATTATTATTATAATTGAATCATTCGTAACGACATGTGAATTCAGTGGATTATATCTCAGATTTTTCGACCCAAATTCACTTTCTCAATTTCTAGGGTTTCTCTAATCCAGCTTCGCAGGCTCTCAGGCTCTCAGGTATTTGTTTTTTGGTTTTATAGATCTAAATTGCATGTATTTCAATTCTAGATCGCTTCCATTTTCGATGCAATTTAGGATCACTTGATTTCTCAACATCTGGAATTTTTATTTGTGGCCTGCAAAGACAATGAATGGAATTAAATGATTGTTTCATGTCTCATTATTCGTTTGAATTTGTTGATATTGCAAACCCAAGATTTTCTGTATAATATTATCCTGGGAAAAGTAGAAATCATCCATTAATTCATTGCGGATTTGAGAACAGCGGAAGTGGATAATTTTGGCATCCATCATTCAATCTGGTGTAGCTGAACTGGAACACAAGAAATTACTGTGCACCTGACCATCATTAATTAGATAGTATTTTTATTTTTATTTAAAGACATGAGTATCAGTCTTTTCATATTGATGGTTAAGTTGGGTTCATGAACAATTGGCAGTTCGGCTAATGTTGAAAGGTGGTAAGCAACTCAAAACATAGATGGATAGACCGATACAGTGGACAACGGAAGATAATCTGTCTATATATCTTTTTTTCTTTTCTTTATTGTATGCTTATTTAAACATCAACATTGACCATTTACTTCTAGTTTGTCCTCTTTGTTTGCTTTTGATCTGGAGCATGAACCTTTGCACCCCCCCTTGGCTGGGGGTGATTATAATTTATCTTATATGCCCTAAAAGTTTATCCATTGGGCTTTATATTTCTATCTTGCCTTGCAATGATTTCCCTCCCCTTCTTAGTCAGGTCCGATTTAATTCTAGCCTTGTTTATTTGATCTGCTCTGCACATTTTAATCATTTTGTTTCTTATGAATTACTTCCTACAATCAGATTCTATACACATCATCTATATGCTGCTGAACAATTTCAAATTCATAATCTGGGAAAAGGAACGATATTGGGAGTGAAGAATTACGTCCGTGATGGTTGATTTTGGCATTTCACTTGCAAGGATTGTGACCAGCTCGGATGGTTATGGTCCATTTCTTTTGGGATGGCTGGTCACTGGATCATTTGGGCTTGTAGCTATCATCTTTACTTTTCTTAAATGGCAAAGAAGGACATCTCTGAATTGGGTTAAAGCTGCGGCTATAGCAAAGAAGAAAGTCTGGAAGAAGCTAAAAGTTCCTCTATCACATCATACATGGATGGAAGATATTACTAATGGTGAACAGCCATCTACATGTTGTGTTTGCTTGACTTCCTTGGGTTTTCTGCAAAACCTAGGTACAAAAGCCTCATCGCCCATTCCTGTCCATCGCTGCTCTGTTTGTGGTGTAGCAGCTCATTTCTATTGTTCTCAGTACGCAGTAAAGGATTGCAAGTGTGTGGCACAGGCTGGTTTTACCCATGTTCGACACCATTGGTCAGAAAGATGGGTTAATATGGATGATAATCCTGAGATATCTGCCTTCTGTTTTTATTGTGATGAGCCATGTGGTATTCCTTTTCTTGACGCTTCTCCTACATGGAATTGCCTATGGTGTCAGCGCCTCATACACGTCAGGTGCCACAACAAAATGGCAAAAGAATCTGGTGATGTTTGTGATTTTGGTATTCTTAGAAGGGTTATCATTTCTCCATTGTGTGTGAAAGAATTTGGTTGCTACAATGGAGGTGGAATGATAAGTTCGATCACAGACGAAATTATAACATCATCTGTTCGTGGCCAGTTCAGAAGAAAGCGCCAACGCTGTAAAAATGGCCATTCAGCTAATAGTAACTCAGCTACTGATGCAGCTCTGGAGTATGTGTTCAATGGTATGAAGAAATCCCGTAGTGAGAAGAGTTTTGACTGCTTGAAGAAGGATAGCAGGGTACTGAGTATAAATGGCATCCATAATGGGTTTATGCAGAGAAAAGCTGGAACTGCCTCCTATGGTCAAATTAAGAAATATAAACTGGTTGATTTGCCACAGGATGCAAGGCCTCTTTTGGTATTTATCAATTCCAAGAGTGGAGGTCAACATGGGACTTCTCTAAGGAGGAGGCTGAACATGCTATTGAATCCTGTGCAGGTAATGTTTTGTGCCCTTTTAGCAACAGTCACAGTGATAGATTATACTGCACATTGTAATAATTGAGCAAAAAAGGTGATCAACGATATCTAATGCTGTCTTGCTGTGCTACAGCTCTTAATTTTCTCTGGATCACTTACTCTTTGCTGTAATCCATCATAAATTTAGATGAATGAATAAATTTCAGGTGAAAGTTGTATCTTCCTCATGCTAATAATAATAACCCTACTCTTTCTGCTTAGATATCGTGTTTGTTGACTACAAACACTTCAGTGATCAAGCTGACTTTCATTGATATCTGACTTGATACTTAGTGACCTTAAGGAATTGCATTTTGTCTGTTTATGCTTTCCTTAATTAATTCTGATGTGGTTGCATCAATTGGTTATCTGGCACAAAGTTACCAGATCTTTGTATGTTTTGGGTTTGTGATACAGGTATGGGAATGTAGAATTCAGTATGTTTTTATGCTCTCAGTATGTGGTTTATTGGGGGTGTACTTAGTTGATTCACTATTTGGGGCAGTGATTTAACTTGTTGCGCTTATCATTTCTGTAATTTCTGTTTCTTGTGCACAAATTTAAGTATATACTTACATGCATGCATATAATATATGCATAAACAATTACATTTATGCATCAGATTAATAGTTTGCAAGCATGTCTGGATCTTTTATTCTCTTAGAGCTTGTTCTAGGAGAAATTATTCTGTATAACCGATGCACTGTCGCATGGTATAACCAACCTATGTGTTATAATATGAGTTATTATTAATACTATTCCCTATAAATATAAACACATTGTCCAACAATACCCTTCCACGTGGATTGGTTATACCACGTGATAGAATATCGGCTATACCCAATAACTTTTCATTGTCTAGGAGGCTGTAGGATAGCGGACATCTTGTCCACTGCATACCATGTACTGCTTTCTTTTATTTTTATGAAAGTCTGTTTCTTTAAAGAATAAAAATAAAAAGTGTATTTAATGATAAAATAGGTGTATTTGCACAAAGGTCACCTTAAAATTTCAGTATGTTGATCTTTTGTTCTTTAAATTTTCTATAGTTTGAACATATATCTCTCTTTTCTTCCCTGTATATCATGGTATCTTGGGAATGCCAGGAGAGATGGATCACCAAAGTACCATGAATCTGGATGGGAGATTTGCATTGTGGTTCCCAGTGGTCTTGAATCTGGTAATTCTGTGTGGGAGGGTGGAACAAAGAGTATTGGCTGAATGGCAGGAACCTTAACTTTGTTTTATTTTGTCCCTTTTAGTTTGACATTGTTTTCCGTAACATTAAAGTTTACATGCACCCATCTTTGGCTAATGGGCCTCTTGATGTTTCATGAGAGCTCTACCTGCTCAGTTAAAGCTTATATGCATCCAAGTTATTGCAGTATTACATCTTTCTTGTAAAAGAATCCTTATGGAGTTTACCCTTGACCATCTTTTTCCTTATTTTCAAACACAAAGTCATAGAAGAAAACATATGAAATAGCTTGACGTGAGTCTTAAAATAGCCATAAAGGAGGTAAATGGAGGATGATAAAATGGACCTCCTCTCTCTAAAGTTTGCTGTAGTGTTTTTTTTGTTTTATGACGATTAGTTAGCAGTTTGAATTTTCTAGGTTGCTTATTTAAGAGCAAGATATTAGTATTAGATATTCTCTTGTTAAAATATCCATATTTGCATGTAGTGATTGATAGGTATGTTATATATGTTTTCCAGTTTGCGTATCATAGTTTCTAGGAGTAATTAGCTGATTTCTTCTATTTCTAAATTGCAGGTTTTTGATCTGAATTCTTCCCAGGGGCCTGAGGTTGGTTTAGAATTGTTCAAGGATGTGCAATATTTTAGAGTTGTAGTCTGCGGTGGAGATGGCACTGTTGCATGGGTCCTTGATGCGATTGAGAGACATAAATTTGAATCACCCCCACCTGTTGCTATTCTCCCGCTCGGCACAGGAAATGATTTGTCAAGGGTCCTGCAATGGGGAAGAGGGTTCTCTATGGATGATGGAAAAGGTGGCTTAACCACGCTTTTGCATGACATTAACGGTGCTGCAGTTACTATGCTAGATCGCTGGAAGGTAAACATCAAATCAGAAGCTGACCCAAATAAAGTGCAGTCCAAGTTCATGATGAACTACTTAGGTATCTCTCAGAAGTTACTATTATCCAGTTATAGTTGAAGGAATCTGTTTGACCTTTGCTCATTGTTTTTGAAAGGTATTGGATGTGATGCGAAAGTTGCATATGAATTTCATTTGACTCGGCAAATAAATCCTGAGAAGTTCAGTAGTCAGGTACCTGTATTGCTCTATGGACTTCGTGCTCTTTAATTATGGGTTTTGTGGAACTATCCCTTTTTCAATTGTTTGATGTCATATGTGTATGGTCTGCTTAATCCTGCCTATGTGGATTGTTTAATTTACTCTTAAAGAAGACTATAAATTGATTATTAAGGACCCATTTCATGAAATTTTTTTGTTTGTCTTTAATTGAAGTTAGAGAATAAAAATGGAGAGCAAAATGAGAAGATAGATGATAGAAGAGAGAGAGAGAGGAGAAAATATATTTGTAGAATGGATTATAAAATTAAATCTAAAACTTTTAGTTTTATATACTCTCTCTCATTTCTATCTCATCTCTCTCAATCCTCATCTCCCTCCCTCATTTCCTCTATATCTGTCCCCTCTTCTCTCTTTAACAAAAAAATAATTGGAAACCACAAAAACAAAAAGTTACCAGATGTGACCTAATGTATTGGACTATGAATCAAGGTTGTTTGGTGTGCCTTTAACAATGGCTTGCTGTTTTTTATTAATATTGTAAACAGTGTGACTGAACTTGATTGTCATGCACTTAACTAATAACTACAACCATGCGGATTCAAACAGGAAGGGCAATACTAGAGTTTTTTTTTTCTTTTTACATTTTAAAACTCTTTGCTACACGATTTCAGATGTGGAGTTTCTTTTGGTTAAACATTGCATTCTCTAATTTGCAAGAAGTATAGTTTAACATTTCCAAGAAAGACTTGTTATTTTGCTCTCTGTGATTCTGGCATTACTGATGATTGCTGTATGAACAGTTTGTGAATAAATTACGATATGCCAAAGAAGGTGCCAGAGATATAATGGACCGAACTTGTGCTGATCTACCATGGCAAGTTTGGCTTGAAGTTGACGGGAAAGACATAGATATTCCAAAGGTATATTTTAATCATATTTTTCTTCCTCTGTTTTAAGTTATTTTCTTTTATGTTTAAAGTTATGCCTTTTCATCATATTTTATCTTCTGCCTCCCAGGACTCTGAGGGTCTAATTGTGCTCAATATTGCCAGCTACATGGGTGGAGTAGATCTTTGGCAAAATGATATTGAGCATGATGATGATGACGACTTTAGTCTTCAGTCCATGCATGATAAAATGCTTGAAGTTGTATGCGTATGTGGAGCTTGGCACCTTGGTAAACTTCAGGTCTGAAATTTTTAAATCTTCTATTTCTCTATGTGTATGGAATGGAATCTTTATGTAAAATTTTCATCTCTGTGCCTGGGGTTTAATTGACTTGTTCATTCTCACATAGAAATTAAAATCCCTAGGAGAAAGGTACTTAACCTCCCCCAGCTTACACATCTTTTTAGATTTTTTTTTTCTCCTTCTCATATTTTTAAACTACACAAGAGTGCCCCAAACTCAAGTTTTAATTCTTTTATCATCTACTAATATATTGGAATGCAACCCTAATATAATGGTTTGAATGATATGAATTTATAAATAGGTATTGTCTTGTTTATTTAGCTAATTCTTTTATCTTAAATGAGTCCCTTCCTTTTTCTAACATGGATCCTTAAAAACTGACTAGCTTCTTTGGCAGGACATATTAAATATGCATACAGAAAAAGGACATAGAAACACACATACTAAACAAATTCCTGTTGTAGTCAATAAATATTTAATGGACTTCTAGTGATTGAGACAGGAATATAATTCGGTTTGAATTCTTTTATGTCTTTGGTGTTTGGAATGACAATGACACTGGAATCTCATTCAATTGGGACTTAAAGAACAAGAATTATGTTTTGATTTCTTCTTTGAAGACTAGCTCCTCAAATCTCAACCATGGCCTTTTATCTTTCCATGCAAGTCTGATTAATAGTATGTTCTTGTTTTTCTGTACAGGTTGGACTTTCACAAGCTAGGAGACTAGCCCAAGGGAAAGTCATAAGAATACATGTCTCCAGTCCTTTCCCAGTCCAAATAGATGGGGAGCCATATATACAACAACCTGGCTGCTTAGAGATAACACATCATGGACAGGTATGATTTTAAGTCCAACCTGGCTACATATGCATAGAGGAAAATGCTCTCTTGCCACACAGTTTGACACGTTATGTTGCCAGTCAATTAACATTAATCAAAGCTTATTTTGTTAAAATATGTGACCCAGATTGGCAGTTTGACAAATACAATATGTCAAATATCAGATAAAAGAACATATGAGTACACGGACCTGATAAAAATTTACATTCACTTTAATCTCATTGGCAGAGAAGTTATGGCTTGTGCAACTTCTTGTGTAATGCCAAGGACATTGACATGTTGGGAGGGATGGGGCCCATGGTTTGGATGGACTGCATGTTTTTATGCAATATTATTGTTTTAAAGTGAAAAATTCACACAATATGAATACATGTGATCACAGCTCATGCTCGTGTGCAAAATTCCATATGCACATGTTTTCATGTATGCTGGTAGGCAATTTACGCATGGATAGTTCTAGTTAAATCCCCTTATTTGCTCAGTTGATCCACCTCTTGTTTTAAAATCATCTCATTCTACTAAGTATACCCACCATAATATAGCAAGTGCTCCTGCCAACCCAAACCCATAATTCAATCTAGATTTTGCAATCTAAACACACATTCATCTTTTCCTCTTCCTCCACCCAAACATCTCCTAAATATAATGTCTTCTAAATATCCCCCATCATCATCATTATCATCATCAAAATTTGTTGAACCCTAAGATGCGATATCATTTTTTTATGTTTAGGGTTATTTTAGGCTGCTTTGTTTATATTTATGGTTTTTCATATTCATTATACACATGTTAGCATCATTTAAGGGTCTGGATCTAAGAAATTTTGTCAGAATTTTAGTGGGTTTTGAGTTGCGAAAATTGGTTGTTTTTTGTTTTTTGCTTGGTCGTAAGAGTGGTTATGCAAAACCAAATGCTAATGGAAATGGAACAATGCTTTTGTGTTTGGTGGTTTGTGGTATGCTTTTAGACTCAAAAGATACACACCCATACTTCTTCCAAATGCACTTCGATTACTCTATAAAACTGTGATTGAAGTGATATTAATGAATTAATGGCTGAGGTTGAGGTTTTGAGCTTTGGGTCCATGGTTGGGGGAAAGAAGAATGGAGTGTAACTGTATAAAGGTTGGGGGATAGACAGCAAGTTTGACATATTTTTAAATTCATTTAGTTTTGGTAAATGTCCAAACCTTAACAAAAGTACAAGATTATGATTTGATCCTTGAGGCATATCCTCTCTTTGTGCAGTTACTCTATTATTTTATCTTATACTAAGTAAAGGTATCAAATGCACCTAAATGTGGTCTGAGTATGTCATAAATACTCTTCTTTGTTTTGCTTCTAATGAAAATTGAAAATTGAAAACAAAAAATGTTACATAAGAGGAACCTTAAATATTTTATCATCTGTTATTCTATTATTTTGCAGGTGTTCATGTTGAGGAGGGCTTCAGAGGAGCCAAGAGGGCACGCGGCTGCAATCATGGCGGAGGTTTTATTAGATGCTGAGTGCAAAGGCATCATTAATGCATCTCAGAAGAAAATGCTTCTCCAGCAGATTGCCGTCCAACTTTCTTGATGCATCTTCTCCAATTTTGATTACAATTCTTTTTTCCCCTTCGTTTTTCTTCCCCTTATTTTTGGTCTGATTTTCGTCCCTTTGTCTTGGGCTGATTCAGTGGCCCGCATCCCTATAAACATACCTGCAATTGCTTCTAAATGTAGTAGAAGCAGTTTTTGTAAACCCCATAGAGAGAGTGAGGAAAGAAAAAGATTTCCACGGGAGCTGCAAAAATAGGAGAGATTGTAACAATATGATATGAGAATTATGATGTCGGGTTCAAGTCCCATTTTTCTGCAACATTAGATCCTTTTTTTTTTTTTTTTTGTGACTGTAGCCCAAAAGATTGCTTTTTGTTTTTATTTGAGAAATTTTATTAAATATACCCTTTTAATACCATAAATACTTTCAAGTTAATCTTTTATAACTCTCTGGGTTAAAATTAGACAAAAATACTCATGACCAGTTCCTTGCCCCCCTCTCTTTCTCTCCCACCCTTACAACTCTCTCTCATTCCACCGTCAGTGGCATCATTGGAAGATCCATTTCGGATCAAAGCCTGGTGTTTCTCTTTGAAATGGATAGTTTGTCTCCATGTTCAGATTGTCCAATATTTTGTTTGGGAAAGGGCTTGGATCAAGGTGGGGGGTTTGTTGTTATTTTTTATTTTATTTTAATTTATATTAAGTATTAATTAACTAATAATGGACTCTAACTTTGAAGAAATCTTTTGCAATAGTATATTGGCTGATAAAATCATAAATGAATAAGGTGCACTTTTCCAAATTTGATTTTGCAGATCTAGTCAATACATGATTGATAAATAATCAACACATTGTGTTAGAAATAGTGCTGCATTGAGTTCATTGTATTTTACTTTTTTTTTTTTTGACATTTTTGGTCGACAAATAGTCGACAATCCATAGTGCACATTGTTGCAGCACCATATCACCATGTGCTATAGCCATGTGTAGCACCATGGCTTGTCAACCATTTGTCAACAAAAAATTTAAAGAAAAAAAAATACGATGAACTCACTGCAACATTATATGTAGCATCATGATGTGTCAACTATTTGTCGACCATGTGTCGACAAGATCTTTTGCATAATGAAGCCAAAGTGCTGATCAGGCCAAGCCTTAACACCATCTCCAAGTTTGATGGAACTAAGGTACACCCTATTGATGATGTGACTTTACTTTGTTGTCGATGCATCGGCCATGTACAACGTGATCATTAGAAGAGATTAGATGGTAAAGTGGGTCAAATAATATTTCAAGTGGTAATATGAGATTCGTGAAAACCTTTGGTGGCACAAAGCAATTAAGCCTTGATTCTCCCAAAGAGGGCCAACTTATAATGGTTAAACTTAATGAGCCACATTGCGATTTTATTTTTTATAGCATTTTCAAGAGTACATACATTGCTAAGGTATGTATACATATATTACAAGTATTATACCCAAATCCAAATCCACCTCATGAATTTGTACCAAATTCAAATTCATTCCTTAATTGCGGTCCGAAGAAGTGTAAATATTTGTTCATTAAATTACATCATTGTAACTATGGGATCACATCATTTGTATGGTTGGACCTTTTATTGTATATACATATATGTATATGTTTACATCTCAAAAGTTACACAAGGAACTTCGTAACTTGTATCTATATTCTTGTGTAGTATAAATATGTGTGGTTGCTGTTTTGGTGACTGATGACATATAAAATGATGCACATTGAATGAATGAATGGATAAAGTAGGCCAAAGAGATGTCTGTCTGAACCTGTACTCGTCATTTCTTTATGCTGAAGCTTATTTGTATTCAAGTATAGCACCAGTGTGATTGAATCCACATGATATCTCTAATGCTTCCACATTCTTCCCAAAAGTAACCTTTGTAGGATTTCTGTAGTCAACATCAGTTCCATGACCCTATATATGAAATGAAATCCGTTTATAGAAGAAACTTTATATAACCAAAACGAAAAGACATATCTAATCAAAGAGAAACTGCACTGGTCCTACAGTGATAAGAAATAGTGGGTAACTAATGCAAAACCAAATAAAATGTGGTCGCAGATCACAGCAAAGCCAAAAAGATGTTAAATATGGAAACTTGCCTAATCACTGCATTCTAGAAACTTCCTCAACCAAGATGTGGAAAAAAAATACAGCTTATTAATTTATGTTCAAGGAGAAGCAGAAAGTTGAAATAGCAAACATGCATGAATATTTTATTACTTTTCCAATTTTCACTCATGTACTTGGTAAACTGATAACGCTATAATTCCATTATTTTGAGCTACAAACTTTCAGATGAAGAAAACCCAAGCAAGAAAAGAAGCAGCAATTTTAACAAACATAATGTTGACCGTGTTAAAGCCCACATGGGACCAACTATAAAGTGCATGCGTTAAAGCCATGGGCCCAACTCATCCTCAAAAAACTGGCTTGAAAGAAGAGGATTGCCCAAGGCTTATCTAGTGCACACCTCAACCATATCCTGCCGAAGTAAGATATTTCACAAACTGTAACCTAGTACTTATCACAATTCTTCAAAAAGTAAATACTAGTATTCCTCCACATCTTCACATGTCTGAGGTCTTAGAATTTGGAAAAAAAACAAGCATTGTCTTACCGACACCATCTTACAACTATATAAAGAATAGTAAAAATTGAGCTCTAAAACTCTAGATAATGGATGGAGTTAAAGGTGTAAATGAGAGTGTAAAATTCAGGAAGCAAAGTGAGAGGATTTAACTTTCAAGGGGCAAAGTGAAAAAAAAAAATGTTTCGGGAGGCAAATTCACGAATAAGCCTTTTTGTTTTCCTATCACCTAATTTCCAGTGGAAGGGAATCATCAAAAAGACCTGCACTGCAGCCAAAAGAAACTTTTATTCAATGAGTCCTACTGTCAAATGTCACAACTGATGGCTAGTGGCTGAGTGTGTCTGCTATTTTAAGTTTGTTAGAATACGAGGTTACACATAACTTGGCTTAAATGTTATTTCCAATTTAACCATCCTGTATTGTCCCATTGATGTTGGCCGGAGTCAGAAATTAGCCTGCAAATTGTTTGTGTGGTGGCCTTCAGGATTCAGAAATGTTGGAAATACACCAGGTATGGATTTAGAAATGTTTGCAGAATCTTGTTCCATTTTGTTTTTGCTTGAAATGGAAGCTGATTTCAAGAATATGACAGCAGCAAAACACGAAAATTAGGTTGTAGGCTCTTTATGATGGGTTACTTGAATGCTAAATTTAAGTGCAACCTGACGGCCCACCATGTAGAAGCTTGTTGAAAAAACAACATCAAGGCATCGGGAAAGGTTAATTATTATTGCTGTATTCAAAAGACAGGTGTACTTGGTTTACATAACATTAGTGTTAACTAATGAGCCCTAGAAATGATCTCAATCTAATTAAATAGGCTAACTTCCCTACCATAAACTAACAGGTTGCAAACAGCCTCAATCAACAAAATTCCTCATCAGGCTGGAGAATAGATAGATATGAATGAATCCATACCTACACTTCAGATACCTGGTGTCTACACTTGTCTCCCATATTTTCTTCAGTATGCCATAATGAGTATTCCAAAGTTTTTCTTATTATTAATAAGGTCTATAATTAATAAAAGTTTTTCTTATGTATACGTGCAAAGTTTTCTGTACATACACAATTTTATGTCCGCTGCACATTTTTTTCACCTTGCATGTCATATATTCATTGTGGATAGAACATTTTATTTGATTGATGTAGTATTGATTGGTTAGCATTTCTTAAAGTTTCATTTAAGATTTCCATGTATTGTACTTTGTTCTTCTTTATTTTCATTTATTGAAATCATGTTTCTCATCAGAACAAAATTATATTTACCATAAAGAAATGTGTTTTATTAGAAACGAATAGAGTTAGCTTTAAGTTTGAGCCACCCAACACATTGTCTAATTATAATTTGTTTTCTTAATTTTTCTTTTAAATTGAGTGCATATAGTTCTAACTTATTGAAAAATAAATATTATAGTAATACAAAACTATAATTAATGGAAATTAACTTCCTACGTAAAAACAATAATTTTAAAACTAGTTGCTTGTTGCTTTCACATGTCTACCTGAATTTCAACATATTTATAATAGGTTCAATAATTTTTTTATAAGAAAAAAAAAACCAATTTTAAAATAATGTCATTCAACATATTTATAATAGGTTCAATAATTTTTTTATAAGAAAAAAAAAATCCAATTTTAAAATAATGTCCTTACTTAATATAGAGAAAATTATAAGAAATATAAAATAAATAACAATAACTTGAATGAAAAATAAAATTTTAGAAGATAGTGTTTGTAATTTTTTGGAAAATTATTTTGATATTAGAATTAAAAGGTGCTCTAAGATAAAATTATATATTCACCAAGACAATTAATCCTAGATGTTTGCTATTTGTTTATGTGCAACACTCCTGTCCATGCCTACAAAATGTAGCATCCAACGTAACATTTTGCATTCATGGCTACTGTTTTACTCAAAGTTTCATGTGGTACAGAATAATACTACTATGGTAATGCAGTTGAAAATTATGTATGAGAGCTGGAAGCAAACCAGTTGTCCTCCAGAAGAAAGTCCTTCTTCAGAAAATGTTCCGTGTGAACCTCCCCAACCCCATGTGAAAATACTGCCTTCTGAAATCAAACACAAATTTACATAATTTGAGTCCAGTTGCCATAAAAAGGAGAGAGAGACAGAGACAGAGACAGAGAATACTGCATCAAATCATGATAAAAGCACATCATAATTTAAACATCAAGCACGTACCATGAAATTAGCATATTAAAAAGTGGGCACAAACATTGATTAATGCACTCGTAAAAAGCTAGGAAAAAAGAAAGAATGAGGAAGTGACATACAAGCACAATAAGATTGAGGTGTGTTGAGATAACTATTTCGGATAGAAGTAGCACGGTTCCACAGAGGTCCTTGCATATCCCAGAGGTATGTATGTGTTTTTATTGGGTAAAATTGGGATGCTAGGAGCAAGATCAAATGCTTACTCTGATGCAGATTATAAGGAGACATTTTATTAGACTTCACTTGTGTCAATTTGGGAGTTGATATTTTATTCTAATGTTTAGATTTTCATGTTACGTAGGGTTCAGGGGGCTTTCTTTATTACTATTAAGGACTGTTTGGTTCGGGGATGAAGACTTAGGAATTGGTATGAGATTTCATTCTCACGTTTGGTAAGTACACTCTTGAGAATGTGTTACCTTTTGCATGGGAATGGGAAACTCATGGAAGGCGTAATCTAAAACCTTTGGGCCCCCTTGGGTTTTGCTATTCACATCCTTTGGAAATGTATTTAATGCAAATTTTCATGACCAAATTACCTCCATAATAAATTGAAATTACCATTTGTCTTAAAATCAGGGATGGACTGGAGGAACTAGAGAATTTTTCAAGTTAAGATAGGGAATCGGCTGGAGGAATTATGGGACAGAATTTTATATTGGTCTGCTCTTTCGGCATCGGTTTCTTAGGAATTCAGACACTTATCCTTATCTGATATTTTGATAAACTGGAAGGCAGCAGTGGGTTATTCTTCCTAGGTCTTACCTCTAGGTTTTCTTGCTGGGGTCAATTGAATCTTTTCGGGTTGCTTGTTCTATCTGTTTCATGTTGTTTCTTTGTTTCATTGAAGTGGATTCCTGTCCACTGCTTTGTATTGAGCAATAAAATTTTGTTTCTTATCCAAAAAAGTTGTTAGTATAAACAATTTTAAATATACAATAAATAAGGGTACTACTGGAAAACTAAACAAATTTTGATTCCTATATAGACAAACCAAACATTGGAATGAGAATAAAAGTGTTTGCATAGTTACCATTCCCATCATTTCCAAAAGCTGTAATGGGAATGAATCATTCATATCCCTCTGAAATGGACATAGGAATTACATTAGATCTAACCAAACTTGTCTTTTGTTGAATTTGATTTGTGTATTGACATGTTCAGTTGAGTGGTAATCAACTCTAACAATACTTGTTTAATTAATTCTGACACTAATCTGAAATTGTTTGTTAATTGTATTTTTTTTGGATCAACATGCATACCTCGTGAATCAGATACTCAAGAGTAGGACTTATTATTTCTAAACCAAAACTATCACTCATACACCATACAGAATAAAAATCCACTCGACAAGCAACTAGAAAACCCTAAAAGAAAAGAAAATTAAAAACCCCTCCAATTCTATAAGAATTCATACAATACTAGATCAACATATACAAGAAGTAAATAAAAATAAGACATTTTATTCATACAATATCAGTGAAGCAGATTTCTCTACAATTGGGTATTCATGTTTGACACTAACTAGACCTGTTTATTATTTGTGGTAGCAGGTCATGCCATTTTTAAACTCATGTCATTTTCAACTCAACCCGCTAATTTTCTATTGGCTTTATGTCATGTTGAAAATTGTTGCACCTAGATGGTGCACTCATTTGCAAATTCATGACAGAATGCATGCTAAAAATATTGCTATGAGCCAAACATGAATCTACAAGGTGCAATTTGATTTTGACTATACAAATAGTTCTTACCAGAAATTGCAGCTGTATGCTTCCAACCACAAGATACCTGTATATTGGCATTTGTTCAAGCTATCAGATGTAAATTATAAAGTAAATTAAGCATTTGAATATTAGACATGGCGGATCTCATTCAAAGGCTACCAAAAAAAAAAAAATTTTACCCACATTTTTAACCCTTAGATGATTTACCATTTAACAGCCCAGATATATTTGACATATAATAAAAAAATTCATTTTATTACTTTCTTGGAAACAAAATACACATTAATGGTCTCTCTCTCTCTCTCTCTCTCTCTCCCTTATTTAACTTTCTCTCTGTCAGATCACTCTCTCCTTCTCTAAACTCTAATTTCTTCATTATCTTCCAGCAGTAAGTGCCTGATCTTTCAACGGTGGCTGCTTCCCCGCCTTCAGATGGACCATAGTAGAGGGAATCCAAAGTTATATCAAAGAGATTTTTGTACCCAAATGGACCATCTTTTACAACAAACCCTGGTGTAGGAAATATGTATCTCAACCTTTAGATGGACAATCGTATAAGGGTAAATGTGTAAACATTTGTGGGTTTTTTATCGTAGCCATTAATGGGACCCAAAATAAACTAGTTAGCTTTTGGGTATTTCTAGTTACTCTGACAAATTTTCTTTTCATTCATATCTCAAGCTCCTAACTCAAAAGATAATTAAATTAAGATAATGGCAAAGGAGCATAGGAAATATAACATTCTCTATGTTGTTTTGAAGAAAAGTTATGCAAGAAACCCAAAAGGCAGTAAGTCTGAATAAAGTGTGCTATAAACCTTGATTACAGAGGATTTCATGAAAGGACCTTGAACTCTTTCAGGCTGATGAAAAACATCTGTCGTACTGAACACCAAAACATACAAATAAACCAATGATAACATCAAAATTCTGCATTCTGAAATTGTAACTACTAGCAAACCAAAACAAATTTTTTATGCAGCAATTTATAAACTAAACAAATGTTTCAAGCCACAATAAAAAGACAAGTCTCCAGGTGGAGTATACCCAATACCAAGGCAACCATTTTCATTTGAACCCCAACTGTATAATTCTCCACCACCTATGTGAAACAAGAAAAAAAAAAATAAAAGGTAAAATAGGATAAAATGCTTACAAGTAAAGTGCAAATTGGTATTGGAGTGCAAAAGAGAGAATGCAGTGGAATACAACACATGAAAATTCACAACAAGCTGTAGGATCATCTTTAATAAGCATGACAAAATCATTATGCATCTTTTCTTAAAACATGAGAATGCATCCTACAGGTTTCCATTTTAACTCGTACCTATGTCATCCTTCCATTTTCTTGAACTAGAGTCAACTTCCATTTATTTAGGCAGATATGCAGTTCACTGAAAAGCAATTAGCAGAACATACTCTTTCATGGGCCCATGACCATTGAGAATAATTGGAATAGAGGGAAGTTGTCATACTTGCAGTATGGTTCATATTAAAACTTGATTTAATCAAGGATAATTGGCCGAAAATATTATTAGTTGGAAGATAAATAGGCTGCAATGTACCGGGCAAAAGGAAACCTAATAGATGCTGCTTGAGTTTGGCTTACTAGTTCCTATTACGTCACCCTTGATCCTAAAAGCTTTAGATAGTAGTAAACAAACCCTAACAAGAGATATCAAGCTAAATAAACACAAACTAACATTCCCCATTGTAAGTAGGCCCACACATTGTCAATAACCTAAACTAACAAAATTTGCACATGCAGATCAAATAAATTACATAATTGGAATTACCAAGATTCAAAAACAAGACTAGAGAGACGGCCAAACCTCTAATTCCATGTTAGGTTACTACTGATTCCAAAAGCTTAAGTTAATAGGAGACAACCCAACAATATACATCAAGTTGAATACACATACTAGCAATTTCAATCTTGTGAATCCTCTTCTGAGTGTAGCTAAAAACAGTATAATACAAAGAAGAAAAAGAAACAAAAAATTTAGCATCACTACACTTCATGGCATTACAAGGGTCTCTTTAATGGACCAGCTTCATAAAGTAAGACTTAACCTTATAACCCATGAATCATCAGCTTCTAGGACTTCGTCAATTTATGCACTCTTATATAACTTCCATTACTCCTTTAAGCACACGATCAGGACTCAGGATCTCACTGCACTAATTAATTGAGGTGGCATGTACACATCAGCTACCACCTCATGGTCAGATAAACTTGTACAAATATCATTAATCCTTCAAGCTTATCTACTTCAGATTTCTCAACACGAGTCAAACACTTCAACTCTTTCCTCCAACATCTTTCTCCTAGATTCAATCATCTTCTTTCTTCTCAAATTTCAGCCAAGATGATCTCTTTTGCAGTCTTCATCTACTATGGTATAGTGTTTTTCTTCTTTATAGTTCTTACCTCCTCTATACCCTTCCTCTTTTCTCCTGAACTCTGAATTGCCTGTTTAGTTTTTCATTTTTTTTTTTTTTTNTTTTTTTTTTTTTTTGAAATATCAAAGGTGTCGTCTATATCTGAAGGAGAAACTCTATACCCTTTCTCTTTTCTTCGTTTTGCTTTTCTTCAGAAGTCTGAATTGCCTCTTTAATTTTTTATATTTTTTTTCTTGAAAAATCATAAGTATCGTCTATATCTGAAGGAGAAAGAGCTAAATCTGAAGTTTATATGAAGAATCTGTGAACTAAATCTGAAGTATGGTCTATGTCTTAAGGAGATCAGATCACCCATTTCCCCATTATGGGTCACAAATGCACCAGTCAGGGCTCGACAGGGGACATCTGATCGCAGTAACTCTAAATCAATCTCATTGCCTATGTTATTACTTTTTAGAGCATTTATAAATTATGCTCTCAATCAAAACTTGTTTCATTCATATAAGCAGATGATCCTATAGAATAATGATAGTGATGATTATAAGATAATTAACTTACTTGTTAGGACACATGTGTGATAGCCACCACATGCAACTTCTTCTGAGCATGGCAGTTTGCTAATCATGGACGGTGTTGTTGCGTTGTTCCCCTTTCCAACCCCCTATATTTCATTAAAAAGAATTATAAATAATTTTGGTATATAGATAATACATTTGAAAGAAATATTTAACGAGATCCACATCCATATCTATGATTAGGTGCAGAGCCACTGAATGGGGGAAATTACCTCCACTAAGGTTACAAAAGACATGGGGAGTTTAATGGGAATTATTATAAAATTAAAGAATAAATACATTTACTTCTATTTACGTCCACCAGAAAGAAATCAGGAATCAATATGAAGTTAAACAGAATTGGCTTACACATATAAAGTTCCATGCAAGGTTCTTTCATAATTAGGAAGATTATAGTGACTCATTTCTTCTGGTCTGTGTAGAAATTGAAAAACATGTTACAAGAAGATGCAAGGATTTCTTTGTAATTTAAAAAGTTATTGTTTCTAATAATTAATGTGACCAATCTTGAAAATATTGATTAACAAATGTGCTATATATAAAAGGCGTAATTTATCAAAACATTCACAGGAAAGAATACCTATCAAAAGTAGCCTATATTGAAGAATAAGTCTATTTTTTTCCTCCTTTTTTAAGGCGGTGACCCAGTCAAATTGGACCCAGAAGAGAAGAAAGGGAGTGGCAATCTGTTTAGCTGGATGAGGAAAGAGCAGTACAAGATGAAGGGGTTGGTCTCTCAATGGCTAGGCTTATGTTAAGAGTTCAGCGGAGGAGACAGATTTTGTTGTCCATGACATGGTCTCATCTCAAAACAATGAAAAGGTTTTTGGGTCCTCAAAAGAAAGTTCATGCTGGAACCGGACATGAGGTCCAGATGGAAAGTCAAAATTTGGACTGAACAGGGCAGAGGGGTTTACGGGATAAAGCACAGGGAAGACGGTGTTACAATATAAAAGAAGAGGAGCTGATTGTGGGTCCGAAAGCTTGCAAACATATCTTTAAGAGGGTAACAAATTTCAATCAGAGGTATTTACAACCTGAAAGAATGAAGAATACAACAGTGCAAAACTGGAAGGAGAAAAATGCAGAAGCTAGGAGGTGGTGCTGAAATTGTGAAATTCTTTCGGTAGATTTGAATTCTGATGTTTCTTTATGTACAGATTTGACATTAGTAGTAAAAGCAAGAGTCTTGGGGTCGTCAAAACAATGTCTGCTGTCAGTTATATTCGCAACCACCAAGAGCTTGCCTTAGTAATTTAATTTGATTAATTATGTAATATTTGCATGTCAAATATAAAATGATGATGATGATGGTATGGTAAGAACCTAAAAAATTATAATTTTGATGTAATATATTCCTTTATATGGAATATCATGTGTAATAATTACAATTTTTGCTCAACATTTAAGTTTTTATACATATATATTCATAAAACAAAAGAACTTATTTTAGTGTTGTGGCCCAGTCATGTTGTGTCCTAGTTTTTGAGGATTTTTCATGTCACAGTATCCGTGTCATACCATCTTTGTGCATCCTAGGTTTGAAAACTTTGATACTTGTCACATGTGTAGTCCTTATGTGGGGCTTCTTTTTACTCCAACAGAACTTAGAAATACAGAAGCAAAAAGTGCTTCAAAGAAAAGTTTTAACTTCCTCAGAAAGAAAGATCAAGTAAATATATTCTAAATTTTACTTAGTTCATTCAATTATTACATTGATTAAGAAATAAATTATATATCGTTGTAATCAGTCTAATTTTTTTAAGAAATGCATAACAGGAATTTGAAAGCTTTAGTTTTTTTAATAACTTTTTGTGGATTGATTATAATAAATGGTTTTTCTTGGATAATAAAGTTACTTTTTCTAGGACTTTATAGTGTTTGGTACTGTACATTAATTTCTTAGGTAAAACAATTTAATTACAAAGAATCTTTCAAAAGCCTGCTAAGTTTTATTTTATTCATTATTACTTGTGGTTTATAGTAGACTAGAATCGACTTATTAGAGACTTTCATCTTGGCCAAAATTATAATATTTTAATACTATAAATGCTCGCATTACCCACTAAAAGAAGATCCTGGCTCCACCCCTGTCTATGATAGTCAATATCATTTAAAGCACTATCTGCAACTTACCACTTTATCTACTGGTCTTTCACCAAATATAAACACGGATCCATTTTCTGCAAAATATGGAAAAGCAAATGATATAACCAAGATCTTTTCGATTCAGCAAGTGAATCTATACCACAGAATATGATCACCCATAACAAAGTTCAAAAAAAATACCATCAATGCATGCTGAATGAAGCAAACCAGCAGCTACCTTTTTAACCTATCAATTTATAACATTGAAGTTGAATGAGCAAAAAATTAACAAAATACTAACAAATATATTTAGATACTATATATGAATCAGAAACTTGAAAGTTTGGTTAGTGCTTGTACCTTGGTCCCCTCAAGTTTCTTGATAAGCCTTGGTGTATATTCGCTGCAAAAGACATTTATTGGTATAAAAAGAAAATGGAAATCCAAAATTATTGCTAGATAGTAGGTAGTTCCAGAAGAGAGATGCGCCCAGAACCAAAACACAAAACTGAAACAGATCAGCCTCAAAACACAAGAAAAAAAAAAACTTCCAGCTGACTATCAAAATGGCTTACAAATTCACACCCTAAAGACACTAGAAGTGAAGGCAAGATGACCAAAAAATCACTATATCCCACAACTTTTTCACATCCGCCTCCATGTAATCTTCAAAAATTCTGAAGGCAGATGTAGGATGCCAAGATAGGATAATCCATATCATTTAAAAAAATTTATTATATCATTTGAAGTTTACTAATGCCAGTTGAGAAATTTTGATAAGTTGAGGATAAATCCGTCTTATACAAGTGATGTAGCACCAAGTGTGGTCTGATATCAATTGAAGCAGAACAAAGATTCTGCTGATAGTAATAGACATATAATTGTTCTCAAAAAGAAAAATAAAGAGAGAAAAAGATAAATAAGAGGAACAAGAGAATGAGGAAGAATGGAGAGAGAAGTAGAAGAAAGAAGCTAAAAAAAATCAAGGTAAACTTAATGAGATCCCATGATCTGTACCGTCCACTTTAAGGTCTTGCTCAGGGATCATTCCTACAACAAAAAATCAGCCAAATCGGAAATCATTTTAGTTATCTAATTGCGCTCAAATAAGTAGAGGAATACAATGTTCCCCATAGATACAGAAACAATCAAAGTGATAATCAAATGACTAAACGATTTCTAATTTGGCTGTTTTTGCAAGGATGATCCTTGAAGAGGAACATAAAAAATAGATTGTTCGAATCATGGGACGCATTGTGGGGTGACCCCAACAAGGTGATCCCCCAAGTTAAGTCCTCAACTTAGATCCTAAATGTATAAATATATGACACTTCTGTTTTTTAAGAGGAAACAAAGACTTTATTAAACAAGTCAAAAGAGTATAAAGGAAGCATCCAGCAGAGGACAAAAGGTCCACAATAACAACAGAACAAAGAGAAACAATCTCTAGAGAGCCTACAATCTCAAAAACTTCCCTACTACAACAAACACAACCAACAACAATAATCACCCAGCTACAGCTCCCCAATCAGCATGAAGAAGGAAAATTAAATATCTCTCAAATATGTAGCAAGTTAGCAATAATGCCCACAAAGAAGCCAAAAACACACTATATCCCATAATGCAAGTGCCTCCTCTTCCTTCTTATCTTAAAAAATTCTAGCATTTCTCACTAACAAAATTACCCGAAATTCAGTCAACATGTCCACACAAATTTTGCCATACTACCTCCACCTAAAGTATAATGACACTCCAAAAGTAGAGTTACACAGGATTCCCCACACTTAGGATTAAGGTACTGTCACTTTTCAATTGATCCCATTTAATTTAAATGGACAGGGTATTTCGTAAGGTATGTAGGAGGCCTAGTGTGAGTATTTTGCCATCATGGTGTATTATCTGTAAATTTGGAGTGGAGGTTATTGATCACTTGCTTCTCCATTTCCCAATAGAAACTATTTGTGGCATAAGCTCTTTGTGAAGTTAAGACTTAAGACCGAGTTTGGATTAGCTGGAGTCTATGGGTCTTACTGAGGGAATTTCACCAGTTCCAACAAAGCAAGAGAAGACAATGCCTATGCATACAGCTAAACATTGCATAAAAGAAATCAAATGTCACCTGGTACTTTTGAAAATTCCTGAAATGCCCGATTCATGGCCATGACCAAGTCTTCCAGACCCTCCTCCCCAACTTAAGGACTCACCTCCATCTGGTGAAGAACATATAAACAATAAATAAGGAAAAACAAAAAAACAAAATCTTACTATGGTAAGTGACCAACTAAAATTACAAAGATAAAAAATCACAATATGAAAGAGAATTAACATTTCAAAATTTACATATACCAGAAACAGCCACTGAGTGCTCTGATCCCAAAGCTACTATCTTAATGGTCATTCCAGCCAAGCATTCAACTTTGGTTGGTACAGGAACTGCTTTCGGTGCCCCTGCATATGAAAAGAATATAGCATTTCTGAAAACAAGTTCCAGTGTCAAATTTTTTCCAAAGGCTACAAGCCTATTACTGAGAACTTCGATGAAGTGCTTAACTAGAATATAGAAGTTGACAATTGAGTAACTAAGATGACCTACAACACAATCAATACAAAGTAGACTTTTTACTTTTTCCAAGGCCAAGCTGCCCATTTGAGTTCTTCCCCCACATGTATAGTTCTCCATCTGCTGCAAGGAAAACTGACATGTGAATGTGGTTGATGAAGAAAAAACAAAGCATTTTCATTAGAGGGAAGAGAAATGAAACAATAGAAGAGAGAGAGGGAGAGAGACAGAGAGAGAGAGATAAAGCAATTCCATAGTGTTACAAATCAAGCTAAAGTCATATTCATTAAATGAAAAACTCTGTATCAAGACTTATTCTGTGCATTCTACACTGAAATGTGTATGTTCAACCTAATAGTCGGTTCAATATTTCAGAAATGCATGTCAAAGTTCATCATCATTTTCACTTTGTACCAACTTGAGCCTAATTAACAGTTAAGTGCATGAAAAACCCTGTATCAAGACTTGTTCTGTGCATTCTACACTGAAATGTGTATGTTCGACCTAATAGTCGGTTCAATATTTCAGAAATGCACGTCAAAGTTCACCATCAAAAGCTAAAGCAAACCCATTCCTTCTTCCTCATCCAAACGATACCAAAAAAAAAAACACACTTGAAAAGTCAAGTGCTGCTGCCATGAGAAAAAGGGATGGGAACAATTTACGATTCAACAAAAGTAATTGCCAAGTGAGTGAAATTGAGGTTTTAATAACACATTATCACGCTTTCAATGGCAGTGGACAATAATTTATTCTTTGGGAATTCTCCAATGGATGGTGGGACTCACCAAGTTTTCAACAATTTCTAACCACCAGATCACTGGAGTCAGCTTTTAGCAGCCTTATTTGGGTGCTTATGGTGCAATTGCTGCTGGTAGTGGTGGTGCTCAGTCATTAACAAGGTGGCTTTCTGGAGTTGTTTGGTTTCCAGGCTGGTAAGAAATCTGGCCAGTGAAGGAGAGAAGGGGGCAGGGACTGGGAAAATGCGAGAACAGAAGGTGAAAAGATATTTCCAATTGTATCAGTTAAAGAGCCCAAATCTAAAAATTATTAATAGAAATTATACTAAATACATCAAAAGAAAAAGGTTAACCACAGTTAATAGATATAACACATAGCATCATTATAATAAGGTGGTGAGCAAATTTGCTCTCATAATTGAACGCATGAAAGATGGCCCAATATGTTCAATGAAGCAGTTTGTTGTGAGTATTGCCTAACCGAATATGTTCCTTGCTAAGTGAGAGGGATAGAGGATGTGGCAGGGCAAAGGGCCAAGGTTCTTTGGAGTATTTTATTAAATGAAAATACAAGAGTACATAGTACAATACAATTGGCAAGATGTCCACCTTCTTAAAAGTTTCCTGATAACAAGCACTAGGATGTGAAAGTCCAATAAAACAAATAACAACAGTATAGTACCACAGCCCTAAAACACATAAGCTCTAGACCTCAGTAAAACAGCAATAATGAAGCCCTAACACACAATAGCCTCCCAATTCAATAGAATTGTATAAGAGAAATAGTCCCTGAATGCTGGAGTGACTTACGCCCATAATAAGGCCCAAAACCAAACTCTCTCCCACAAACTATACACCTCTTCCCCCCTAACATAATCCAAAAAACATTCTATTTCTCCCCAACCAGATTACCCACAATACAATCATCACTGCACACCTCCCCACACCATACCCCTTTTCTTCCCCTCAATGAAGTTCAATCTCTCAGACAGCATAGCAGCACAAGATTCCGGAGTCTCTCACCTTAACCCACCCTCCCTGAACAGCCTCCGCAAGGAGTTGTAGGATGCTGGCCATCATATGGGTCCCCTCTTGGTGCAGAGAAACAAAAGAATTTTTGAAGATTATAGAGGGGTAGATGTGGAGGAGTTGTGGGATAGAATATCTATTTCGACATCTCTTTGGGCCTTGGCTTCTAGTATTTAAAGGGGTGTGAATTTGTCTCTAGTCTATTAGACTTACAAGGCAACTATAAGTTAGATTTCTTCTTTGGTTTTTGAGTTTTGAGGCTGATCTGTTACATTTTTTATTTTTTTTGGGTTTGTTATGTACTATAGAATTGTCCATTATTGCTTGTATAGTCTGAGATTTTTTAACAAAAGTTCCTTCTTGTCAAGAAAAAAAAAATGCAGGAAAGGTTAATCATCATGAATTGGGTTTTCTTGTTGCTCTAACCCACTGTAAAGATACATGATAAACAAAGTGTCTTGCTAATTCAGGGAAGTAGTTAGTCTGCATAGCTTCCATCTCTATGTGTAGTGGCTTTGGGGGCTTACTCATTTTCTTGCCAGATGGCATACAAATTACAAAAATACTTATGGTTAGTTATGGATGAAAAAATACCTGTAATAGCACAAGAGTGATGATAACCAGCTGAAATGTGAAGAACTTCCTTGTGAATTCCAGATACCTCCACTGGCTTCTGCAACGTGACAAACAAAAACAACACCGATAGTCAAAAAGAGTAGAGGACTAGTAAAGAAAAGATGAAGACCTGGCCATACATACACTAGTATAAGTCACATCATGTGATGTCCCAAGCTGCCCATAATCATTGAGGCCAGTGGCATAAACGCGGCCACTGTCTGTTAAGAAGAGAGTGTGAGCACCACCGCAAGCAATGGCTACAAGGCCTTGATCGTGAAAGGAAGAGCAAAGCAAAGGGACAGGCTTCCACTGAGAGTCCAAGCTCCCAAGCCCCAGCCTCCCATAGTCACCATTCCCCCAAACCGCCGCGACCCTCTTCCCTGCCTCACTCACACTGCTCAACCACCTTTTCCCCAAACCCAAATTCTGTCTCATCCTCATCATCCTATTCCACATGTTTCGAAACTCAGAAATCAAACAAGAAAATTGGGGACGCCTTCTTTTTGTTTTTCTTTTTTGAGTGAATACGTCTGCTTTTCCCTATGCCAGAGATGGCATCGATATATCTTCTAAAACCTTCATTTGGTTTATAATATACGGGAAGCTGATTATAACCGACAGTTACATACCGTTGTACCTAATTAGATTATTTTAGATCATTCGATAACAACACCCAACAACAACAATAAATGATGACACATCTTATTTTGTTGGTGAAATCCATCCACAGTGATTTTTACGAGGAGGGATCCTAATCAGAGATGTGGACATAATTATATCAAATATATATAAATATTTATAAACTTCCTCAGTAATGGGCCGGTCCGGGCCTTAGTGCACATGTCTGAGGCCCACCACTCGGGCTCGAGCTTTGCAAGCCAAAATTGGACTAGGGCGGATAGACCGGAACGAGTTACTCATAATAGATCTCTTTTGTATCATTTTAGACTCTTAGAATTATGAATATCAAACATTTTACAAAATGCAAAGAAAAAAAAGAAGGAAAAGAAGGCTCAATTTGATAATAAACTAGAGGGGAAAATGTATACACACCTATCTATCATTTGAATTTCACATGTATATCTCAACTAGGTGAGTACATATACAATACTTAAAACCCTAAATTTCTATTGATTTAATGCCAATTAGTAACTAATAACAGTATGTACTACAGTCCTCAACTTTTTATGGAGTTTACAAATTAAAAACTAAGGAAGAATCAAACATTTTACAAAATGCAAAGAAAAAAAGAAGAAAAAGAAGGCTCAATTTGATAATAAACTAGAGGGGAAAATGTATACACACCAATCTATCATTTGAATTTCACATGTATATCTCAACTAGGTGAGCACATATACAATACTCAAAAACCTAAATTTCTATTGATTTAATGCCAATTAGTAACTAATAACAGTATGTACTACAGTCCTCAAATTTTTATGGAGTTTACAAATTAAAAACTAAGGAAGCAATATGCATCCTCAACTCCTTATGGAATTTACAAATGGGAAATTTTAGCCATACACAACAATTTTCTTTTGATACCTAACATATATTTTAAACTTGAATAAACCATTTTATCCCTTAGTAAAATTACCAATAAGAACAAATTATAACTTTTAAAAAATCAAATTTTCTTTCTATACCCAACACCTAATACCTAACTCCTTTATCAATCCTAACCTAACCATCCTCACTCATCATCTCTCACACTCACACCCTCTTTCACACTCACACTAACATCAAATTAAACTCTAACATCAAAACAAGGGTTTTTAGGTAGATGAATGATGAAATTGTACCCTATGAGCCTCCAAATGATGTATGTGTGCATTTTGTGTAATTTTTCTGCATTTTTTCATGTTTTAGACGTTTTAGAAATTTTTGGTTCGAAATGTGTTCAACAAATCAGGACCGAACACAACTACAATGTTCGGTTGGAGCCGGCCAAACAAATGACAAATGTTCAGTTGAAGCAGGCCGAACAAATGACAAATGTTCGGTTGGAGCCGACCATTTAGAAATTTTTGGTTCGAAATGTGTTCAACAAACCAGGACCGAACACGACTACAATGTTCGGTTGGAGCCGGCCAAACAAATGACAAATGTTCAGTTGAAGTAGGCCGAACAAATGACAAATGTTCGGTTGGAGCCGACCGAACAAATGAGAAATGTTCGGTTGATGCCAACCGAAGATTTGCGACGAACTTGGCTAAACAAAGCCGAATGACCTCCGACAGCATAAATGAATCCAACCCAAAAATCCACCAAAAGCTCAAACTAATGGATAAAATTCATATAAAAACAACAAACTCATCATAAAATAAGTTTAATTTGCCCAAAATAACAAATAAAAAACTTAAGGACTGAGATTGGGTGTTTTATTCAGTGGTGGTGAGGGGAATATGATAGCTATTAGGTATGGTGTTGGGTATGGGTGTAGTGTAAATGCTTGGGTTGGGAAAGAAATTTATTATTGTTGGGTATGTGTGTAAAATTGTGGGTAAGGAGAGAAAATTAAAATAATGGGTTGGGTATCTATTAATAAGGGTAATGTGGTAATTGAGATTGGGTAAAATAAGAAAAAACTGATTTGAAAAAGGTGGATGTTGGGTAAATTAAGAAATTGGGTAACAAAAGAAGATTGCTGGGTATAAATAGAAATTCTCTTTACAAATTAAAAACTAGAGTAATTTAATTATAAGGTATTGATTATTGAAAAGGTTAACCAAAAACATTCAAACCCAATAATTTACATATAACTCACTTTTAATTTAATTTCTAGGTAATATCAACTTATTCACAACCACAAATTTAATTTCAAGGTAATATCAAATCACTCACAACTCAAAACCCTAATCATCTATTTCTTAATTTTTTTTAATAAACATCAAATATATTAGTTTTCTGCTCTAATTTTCTTTTTCTTTTTTCACTTTGTATTTGTAATACAATTTCAGTTCTTTATATTTACAATACAGTTTCAATTCTTTATATTTGCAATACAGTTTCAGTTCTTCGTATTTACAATAGAGTTTCAGTTCTTCATATTTACAGTACAGTTTCAATTCTTCATATTTACAATATAGTTTCAATTCTTCATATTTGCAGTACAGTTTCAGTTCTTCTAGTTTCAGTTTTACATTACAGTTTTAGTTCTTCTAGTTTCAGTTTCACATTACAGTTTCAATTTTTCTAGTTTTAGTTTCAATTTTTACTCGCAGTTTCAGTTTTACTTTTTTTTTTCCGGTAAATTACTGACAAGTCCCAAATAAGCTCCTGATTTAGTCTTAAGCCATTATTTTAATTCCTATTAGTTTAAAGCCATTATTTATTTGTGTTTATTAATCAAAAGCTATTAAAAAAAACATACTCAGCAATAAATCACTAATTTTATATTATTTATTTTTAAACCCCACCTCTTCAGTAACAACGCTGCTCTCCGCCATCATACAGATGCCTTCCAAGCCATGTCAACATGTCCTTGCAAACTTCCAACACAACATCTGCGTATCTCAAATTGATTCACATTACTTTGATACTTTACAAGTACTTATAATTGAGTTAATTAGTAATTAAAGTATAGTTGGCTTACGCTTTTTCTTTTGGTGATGGTTCCTGCAACATGTTTGCTTTTCACTTTTAGCATCACCTATAAAATTGACCAATATTAATTACGACTAATGATAGGTAAAAGAGAATAATATTGCAATTAATTAATGTAGCCGTTAGCTAGGAGTACTCTCACCTAGCGTCACAAACCTTCCCCAATCCTTTGATTTCAGATTGAACATGGCAGCCTTTGCTTCCCCTTCAGCTTTAGTGACTTCAAGTGCTGAAACTGCTTTCGCAATCAATTTGGGCTCGTTGTGTATCAGAGGGTGATGGTCAGAGTCGTCAAGAGTTACACTTTTAAAGTGTAATTCTTTTATTTCTAAGTGTAATTCTTATTGATTTAAAATTTAGTTTTAGATTTTTGTTGAGTTACATTTTGGTTTAATTTTTTTGCTCTAACGTTATATATTAAGAGTTACACTTTATAATTTCGTAGAATTATATTTTACTTAATTTTTTTTATAGGAATTTTTGGTTTTTTGTTTTTATATTTTTATAGCTGATTTTTTTTTCACTTAAAAATATATTTTGTGGCTTATTAATAAAGAACTATATTTATTATGGCTTAAAAATAAATAAATTTAAAGTTTGGGTTTATGACTAAAAAATATAATAAGTTGTGGCTTATTAATAAAGTACTCTTTTTTTTCAAAGATATAATAACATAATTAAATATTGAATTTCAATTGCGCCTTTTTCAGCCACCTCTCACGCCTTTTCCGGTCACCTTCGGCAGCTTTTTCAATCGCTCTTTGACGATTTTTTCTGTCATCTCTTATTTGTTATTCTTAATCATATATTTAAAATTTTTAATTGTCAAAAAAAAATTTAAAATTGAAATCCTCACTTTTAAAATTTGTATTCAAACAATAAAATTTTAAATCAAGAGATTTCAGTTACATGAATTTCAAATACATAAATTTAAAATCTAAATCTAAATCCAAATTAAAGAATTCAAACCGGTCCTTAGTGTAATCTTTTGAACATGAATTATGAAGTTGAAAAATGAGTATATATAATTGTAAATTAACCTAGTAAAAATATAATTTTCAAATAGTAGCACAGAAGATACGATTTCTCTTTAATGTAATTTATCCAAACAGACCTTTTGAGTCAAACGAAGACTGTGGAGTGACTCGAATCTAGCTGACGATGTGGGTCCATTCAAAGGTTGAATTTCTTCTCATTAGCTAAGATCCAGCGAACGCCTCTCCGAAGAATATCTGTAGCAGACAGAATACCCTTCTTTCCAAGCAAAAGCAAAAGAGTTCTGAGAACGTGGTCGAGCAGAAAATATAAATAAAAATATATAATTTAATTACTTCTAAATCAGTAATAACTATTAACTCTCCATGTGATAGAGAAATGCTGAAACTGTTCAGGGTTTACCAGATCCTCTCCACCTTCACCTTCGTCTTCTTGGTCTCCCTCTTCATCTCCGTCTTTTATGGTACACTAGTCTGTATAACGATGTCTATTCTTTGATTGAATCTCAAGGATTTTTCTTTTTTGGCCTTTTGTTTTTCCCCCTTTTCATTTCTTCAATTGGATGGTTTGTATTTTCTTTATTTTTGTTTTATATAAAACATGTAAATATGCTTTCTTGCAGAGTAGCACATCAAGTGTTATCGATTGTCAAGTTGCTACTGTATAATTCCTTTCAGGTGTCATCGATTGTCCCAGGTTAGTTATGTATAATTCCTTTCTTTTTGTAGTTATATAAACATATACATGTATGTATGTATGGGCTTATACAGGATATAAACACATGCATGTGGTAGTAGTATTGAAATATAATTCTTGGCTTTTGGGAGGATTTAGTTATTTAAGTGAGACCAAGGCTGGAACTCTACAAGCTCTTCACATAGGCTTGGTCTAAGATGATGCCAGAAATTTAAATCTTATTGGCTCCATTTGATTAGATGGAAAGTAAGATTTTTGCAGATTCAGTTTCATTTTTAAATGTTTACTTGAAAATTTTCAGGTCAATTATCTTTTGTTTTCGCTACAGGTAAAAAAATTTCAATTGGTTGGTAGATTGTAGAAGAGTAAGTCCTAGGACTGTTTTTCTTTGTTATATTTGGTTAATGCTTTAACTCAACTTAAGGGCTGAAATTAGTTTGCAGCATTTTCTTAAGAAAATATTTCAGCAAAAATCAGGGAAATGCTCATGTGGATAAGAAAAAGTCTTCTGTAAGAAATTTTTTTATTAATATATATATATATATATATATATTTTCCCATTTAAACAACACAACCTTAGTGCATTCTGGAAGAGGCTTCAATGCTCTTAAGTCCCTTAATACATTTAAACAATTTTTTTTTTTTTTTGGGTCCAACGAATGATAGGTATATGCTATAAAACAGTGGTTAGCAATCCCCTCTCCTACATCCTCACCCCTCTCTTTTTTCTTGACTTGAATCTGGGATCTTGTAACGACATGTCACTAGAGCAAGAAATTGGTCATCTTATTCAATTGATTATTTATAAAGTTAGTTTGATTGGATAATACTTAAGTGATTGATAGAAAGATTTGGATAGGGATGAATACAAGGGTAGGATAGTCGTTTTCATCTTTACTAATGGCATATGTTAAATAGACACTTTAGAAAACTGTAAGAGGTGTTAGTGTTACAAAATAAACCATACTGATAGGGTTACTTGTGTAAAGCACAGGGGATATATATGTACTTTTTCGCTGGACTTGTACAACAATTATTGGATACATCTTTAGTTCATATTCTTACTTTTGGCTCAACTTTTTTTTTTTGGGGAAAGTTCAGAACTAACCAAAAGATGGCTGCTGAGCTTGTCAATTCTGCAACAAGTGAGAAACTGGCTGAAATGGATTGGATGAAGAATATTCAGATCTGTGAATTAGTTGCTCATGATCATAGGTATAATTGCTGATCACTTCTAAATCTCTCTCTCTCTCTCTCTCTCTCTTGTTTGAAGAAGGCATAAAACATTATGTATGCTGTTGTGCTTGTTATGCAATTTTTGGTTCTAGGCTCTTGCCATTGCATTGATCAGTGCAATTTTCATATACGCATTACTGGGGTGTGTGTATTAAAAACTATTGTGAGTTCAGTATAATGCGAACCAAAATAAAGTCCTCTTACCTATCTACATTTTCTAGGTTTTACATGTTTGGCATGGTCTTGGTTATTGCACAAGTAAACTGGTTTGAACATCTTAATTTGTCTTCATCTAGCTTGGATCATTGTATTTCTGAGGCCTATGATTTATAAATGATCTGAGCTAAAATTACTTTATGTTATTTTTTTGTTATCATCACCTTACCTTAAAATTTTCGGTTGGTGCAGGCAAGCTAGAGATGTCATTAAAGCTATCAAAAAACGACTCGGGAGTAAAAATGCAAATTCTCAACTTTATGCAGTGATGGTGAGTATAGCCTGATTTGGTAATAATATTTGATTTATGTTATCAGGCTAAAAATGGAAGAAGAAAAGAGGAAATACATCATAGTTATCAGTGAGAGAAAAATAAAAGATGAAAAATCATTATGGTATTATTTCAATGTATTGCCCTTTTTCTTTTGCCTTCTGCCCCGCATTTCTTTTTCCTAAATTGTGCACATCAAATGGCACTCTAACTTGGGTGTAATACTTATACAGTTATCTGTTATGTGGTTTGATATAGTACTATCCATTTTTCCTTTGGTTTTGTAGTTGTTGGAGATGTTGATGAACAATATAGGAGAACATATCCATAAGCAGGTGATTGATATTGGGATTCTTCCTAGTCTAGTCAAGATAGTAAAGAAAAAGGTGTGAACTTGTTCTCTTGAAAGCAATAACTGACAATTGGCTGATTTCACAATTAAGTTTATTTATTTTTCATTTTCTGGTGTTGCAGTCAGACTTGCCAGTGCGAGAGCGCATATTTCTACTTCTAGATGCAACACAGACATCCCTTGGTGGTGCTTCTGGAAAGTTCCCTCAGTACTATACTGCTTATTATGACTTGGTGGTAGGTACAAACAAGTAATATAATACTTAGGCTCACATTTTATGAGAGATATGGTGGCTGGTTCAGATTCCTAGCATGTTGTAGCTTGATATGAGAGTATATTTTACCAAGTATATCATGTGAACTTGGAGGGCTAGTGATAATAAAGATCTTTGTTATTTGTTCTTCATAATTGATAGCATTTGCATGTATTAGTTTTAAATATTATTTGAGAAGCTAGAGTAGATGCATAATAGGCTGCTAAGTTAAGACTTTCTGTGAATGTTTCTGACTAGTTGGGGGAGAAGCCTAATTTCTTTATGGCTTAACAGCAGTAGTGGCAGTTAGGACATTTTAAAAAGTAAGGGTTGATGGTGTGATGCGGATGATTAAGCAGGATGATACTGGGTTTAGTGGTGGGGAGTGATGGGCTGCAGTCTTGGAGTTGGTAAACCATTTGCGGTGTGTGGACACCTTTTGGTCATGTTTCAGTGATGTTGTGGTGGTGGTTGTGTTGGTAGTAATGGTCTTGGCTGGTTCCAAGTTTTTGGATTCTACGACTCCTTATCATCTAGAGTGTATATATAATTTAACGAGAATCCAAATTTCCAAATGCGAGGTAGATTGCTCTACCTAGAGTAGCTCTGGATCATTGTCCTATCTCACTGGATAAGAGCAGGGTTAAATGAAGTTTGGGGCTGTTTAGACGATATGTGATGGAGCATCCTTCTTTTGAGAAGGGTTTAAAGGAGTGGTGGGTTGAGAGGAGCTTTCAGCGTGGGTTTAAGTTGATGCAGAAATTAAAAGTTCTTGAGAGGAAAGGTAAAGAATTGTAGTAAGGAGGTGTTTGGGGATTGCCCAAAAAAGGGGAGATGGAGGGGTGTTAGATGCTGAAAAAAGTGGGGGAAGGGGGTTTTCTTTGAAACAGATTTGGTGGACTACTATTTTGACAGGAAATCTGCTGGAGACAGGGCTAAAATTGCAGTGGGCAAAGGAAGGAGGCCCCCACGTATTTTCATAAAGTGGCTAATGGAAGGAGAAAGAGGAATTTAATTGAAACATAGAGGGAGGCGAAGGAGTGGTTGTATAGGATCAAATTTTGATTGAGAAAGAAATTGTTAATTTCTTTGCACAATTATATGCAATTCTGGGAAGAAATATATGGGGAGTGCAGGATTTGAGTTGGAGTCCAATATAGGAGCAGCATATGAGATGGCTGGAGAGACCTCATGAGGAAGAGGAGGTAAAGATGGCAGGGAATTTGTTATAGAAAAATGAGGCTTTGCTAGGAAAATGGTTGTGGAGGTTTCTATTAGAGAGGGACTCCATTTGCTATGCTGTCACTAAGAGAAAATATGGGTTGCATGAAAATGGCTGGGATTCCAACATTGTGGAAAGACCATCTGTTTGTCTTTCACCTCACTGGTGTGATGTGCAAAAAAGATGCTGAGAGTGTGTCATTTGTTTTTGCACTGCCCATTAGCTTTAACCATTTGGCTGATGTTTTTTAGGGCGTCTAAGTTGTGTTGGGTCATTCCTGTTGATTTTGTCACTCTACTGTGTGAGAGGCACAAGTTTTTTGGTGGAAGGAGGGGCAGCGCGCTGGGGCATTGTGCAAGGATGACTGTTTTCTGGGGAATCTGGATGGGGAAGAATACAAGAATTCTTTTGGGACTGCAAGGGAGGCTTGTGATTATCTTTGGTAGAGGTTCATTGTGGGCATCTTTATGGGCTTCGGCCAATGCTTTCAAAGGCAGGTCGAAGAGGCAGCCATGAATTATTATAATTAAAAAAAAAAAAAATATATATATATATATATAGATAGAAGCACCTTCTAGTGCTTGATCTCACATTTAAGCTTATTTGTGAAATCCCTCATGGGCCCACTTCATATTATATTTCGATAATCGGAACCGTGTACTTTTTTTGTCTCTATTGAAGGATCGTGCTTGCAAAAAATTAGATTAATCAGAAACTTTTTGACCATTGATTAAATGATTACAATTTCAAGTATTTATTGAAATATTTTGTTTGTCTCTTCATTTGATTAAAGTTTGATAGCTTAATAGTTTTCAATTTGCTTAAGTTTTTGCAAGGAAGATCTTTGAATATAGACTTAAAAAATAGATGGTTTGGATCGTTTAAATACCCTATGGAATGGGCTCCATGAGGGATCTCATAAATATAGAATCCCACACTTAAAGGGGTTTGTATATATATATATACACACACACACACACATAATATAAGATACTTTAGAAAAAGTAATAGTAGAAGATCAATGAAGACGATTGTTCTGAGAACTTGATAAATGTCTTGGTAAGTATTGAGGTAACTTCTCATATAATTTAAACATCTGCTTCTTGGTCATCTTCTAAGGAACATGTTTTGCAGTGTCTTACTATGAGGCCCTTTCTTTATTGTGGTGAAAATATCTCAAGGAAATGACTATGTTGTGCTTTAAAATTCTTAATACATCCACATTATGGGCTCTTCTGACTTCTTCCAAATTATAAAATTTCAGAGTGCTGGACTAGAGTTCCCTCAAAGGCCTCATCTGGTCACTACGAATTGCCCAATGCCACAATCAACCAAGAATAGTTTACGTAATGGGGAACTAGCATCACCTATACATGAAGCGGTTGCTCCACAAGTGGAGCCACATATTGTTCCTGAATCTAGGTACCTTTCAAATTTGTTTTGGATATACTGTGGCTTTCTAATGACATTTGGACTGTGCATAGATCATATGTTCTGGGGTACTTGAAAACATATTATAGTCCGTCATGCTGGTTGCCTTCTCCTATGATAAAAATAATATACAAACATGTGTTTCATACATTGTTGTCACCAGACAACTATATTTGTTTTGTATGATGAAATTTGTGGGAGCTGTTATTATTCCCAAAAGTCATAACCCCATTACCACCCCCCTGGGGCCCTCTCCTCTCCTCTTTCTCCCTCTCTCTTTGTCTCTGCAAAGTAAGCATTTATGCTTGCAAGGTGCAATGAACAATTGTAGATACTCAGATTTTCTAGTTTACCTGGGAAGACAACTGGTTTTAATTTATGAAATCCAATCTTGTTCCTATAGTTTTACGATAATTGGCTGCCTGAAGAGCCTCAACTTGAATCGCCTTTCATTTTTCTTTGAGATTATTAGGTAGTTCTTTTAATTAACCAAAGGTATTCTAGCTTAGCTCCTTAATTAGGCCTTTACACTTTCCTGTAACTGCCAGTTGGGCCTTTATACTTTCCTATAACTATTAATTAGGCCTTTACATTTTTCTGTAATTATTGATTAGGCCTTTACATTTTTTTATGTACTGCTATATATACCTCAACTGAGAATTAAATACAATCACTCATAACTTCTCAAATCATTATGTGGTATTAAAGGGCCTAATGGGCTAATCTAATTTTCTCCTTTTCTTTTTCTACCTTTTTCATCTTTGTTTCTCTTTGTCGACAAGTAGTCTTCCCTCACAAGTTTATTTATGTACTTGCTAAGGCATGCCATCCTCTTCCAACATCTTTGACTCCAGTATTCACTCTTTTACAGCCACCAATATTTGGTCTTTGGTCCATCTTCTTTAACTATATATTAGGCCTTTACATTTTCTTGTAATTATTCAGTAGGCCTATGCACTTTCCTATACTAGTTACTTTTTTCTTGTAACTAGTACATATAACTCATTTTTCCTGCCAAAAAATAAAAGCTAGTTGAAAACGAATACAATCACTCAAAAATTCTCAAATCCTTACAGAGATATATTCCTTTTCTATCCATAATTGTTTCTGAAGAATTTATTTCCTTCGATGGTTCTATAAATTGTGTTTTATGAAATGGAGGGTTATGTAGATTGTTAATGTCACATGTCCTACACTGTAGATTTTTTTCATTTGTGTGTGTGTGTGATAGTTCTAGTACTTTTGTCATTGTGTGATCTTTGTTTTTGTTCTTGCTGTTGCTGCTGCCTGCTGAAGACCATTTATTCATGTGTACCTATGTCATGCAGTATTATTCAGAAGGCTAGTAATGCATTGGAGGTTTTGAAGGAAGTCCTTGACGCTGTCGATGGTCAGCGTCCTGAGGTATGGTGGTTGTTTGGATTTCAGATAAGATGAGTTGCATTGATATCTTTCATTGCCCTACTTGACAGAAGCATTACATTTTCATATCTTCATATCTTTCTGTTTTTAAAAATGTTAATTCTTCAGTTTATAGTGGTTTAGATTAGATCTCTTATTTGGTTTGTTTCTTCTTTTTGGGATTGACACTGACAAACAGAAGTCAGGAATGACATACATTATTACTTGAAATACTCGGTTTGGTGCTTGATGATGGATAGTTTGTGTTGTGAAGTTGATTATCTCATATATATTAACATCTCTTTTTAGCTTGAGAAAGAACAATACAACCTTCCACATACAGAAATTAGCAGGAGGCACTACTGTGTAAACTAATGAGGCTGTACAAGTTTAAATAATTAGGCAGGTTTCTAGACTCCTAGAGCTACTGATTGAGCTGATTTCTACAATTAATTTATAGGGATAACATCATTATCATTGTCTTCACCACAGTGCCGTAAAAGAAATCAGCAATTTCTGGAAACCTCGACCTCAGTTTCCCTTCACAATTCTTTCCTTTTTTCCCACAACTGTATTTTTATTTTTATTTTTTTTTAGTTTTAATTCCTTGTTTTCTGTTTGAGTCTGCTATATGTCCCACTTTATTTAAGTCTTTTAGTTGTATTAGTCAAGTGGATGTGTCCTATATGCTGTACTTCTTCATTTGTAAAAAAACAAAAATACAAAAATTTCCAAAACACAAAAGTGAAAAAAAAAAAATGCCTAGCAGCTTCTCTCTGGCTGCTATGCTATTGGTTCAGTTGAATGATATCAAATCTCAGTTCTTGACCCGTTCATTGCTCTATATAATGAATTTCCAATTGAAGGGTCGTAATTACCTTCAGTGATTCAGTGCTTATCAGGCTAATCAGTCTACTGTTGAAGGGGAGATTCTACTCATATATGTTATTAGACCAACCCCTTGCAAAATAAGATAAGACTAATTAAAAGAAGAAACTAAGAAAATCCCAGGCACCCATAAGATAATAGAATCTTCTATTTTTTGGAGTTTGCTTAAAACAAGTTTTCCTCTGCAAAACTCAATTCCGGAAAATATTTTGATTTTTAAAATCTTAATACAGATCTCACCTCATAATATATGAAAAGAAACTCATTCATAAAACTTCAATGAAAATAGATCATCCAATTGTGGTGTCTTTATTTTATCTCTTCCATAACCTGGTTGTTCCCAAGCCACATGTAGAAACCATGTGGCCATGACAATGGGTCCTCATCTGCCACATTAGACAGAGCATAAATCACCAGGAGCATGTACCTTGTATTGAAATGATGATGATATAATTACATTGCATGTCTGGTTGGTTGACAAGTTGATATTTAAAAGTGTCCATTAATTTGTAAATTATCTTCTGTAATGACTCTTAGATATATGTTTCTTTAGGGGGCAAACGATGAGTTCACACTTGATCTTGTGGAACAATGTTCATTCCAAAAGCAAAAAATTATGCATCTTGTGATGACTTCTCGGTAAGGCTTCAAATGTTCTGTGAAGTATTATAACTTGTTATATTGGTTGCATGGTTTTGAGGGCACTGTACTCTCAAAACTGAAATTTTTATTTCTGATATTGGTGGGTATCTTGAATGCTTTCCCTGTCTTTTGTACTGTGTTCTTTTAATAAATTTTGCTTCTCATTAAAAAAAAAAAAAAGAAGTTGAGCTCTCAGTCAAAATATTTATATAAAATCAGGGGTAATAAAAGCATGTTGGTGGAACCCTCATGGGGCCTGCCCTTAGAACAGGGAGGTCCTTGGCCTTGAGCAATTTTGGATTTAAGAACTACTCCCCACCATTTTCTAGAGAATTTTCCTCCATTTTAATTGTCTATGTAGTCATATAGTTATTTTGATTATTTGGGTTCGTTGGCTGGCATCTATGTTTGTGCAACGTGCTTGAAAATTTTCATATACTGTGTTGACTTAGTGCGTCCAAAAGGTAAATTAAAAATTTTTAATAGACACAAGCATACACGAATATAAGGAAAAGCTGCTGTGGATCATGGTGTTCATCCTTGACTCTTCTAAAATAGTGAATCTCAAAACTGTTGGGCACCAGAATTTCTTTCCTCTGGTAGTGAGTTGCTGTAGTTACCTTATAAGCAATCTGTAGTTGGAATTTTCATAAAGAATAGGATTAAATTTTTTTAGAATATAAAATGTCATGAGAAATTTCACGGGGTAGTGTTGTAGTGCGCTTGAGCTAAAGCTTAAGAAATGGATAAAGGAGATGGTAATTGGAACGCACAGTTTTTCATATGATGTAAAATCTATGCATATCAATCTACTTCTAAATAAAATCATGGTGATTAGGTATCTTGGCTACTAATTTTTTTTTTTTTTTTTAATTCATAGTTGCACAATTGAATATAGGCATTTGGAAGCTAGATGGTTTGGCTTCTGAGTGCCTTAGAAGTGGGATCATTCGGGCTGTATGCTCATTGGCAATTTGGTTTTTAGTTCTAAGCAGTGGTGGCGCCAGAAATCTAAACTAGGAGGGGCACCTCATACAAATTCGTTTATTTATCTTATATATTCAAGCAAAAATTTCTTCAAATCCTAATTTAATTATCAATATAAATGTACATAATCAAGAACCCTAAAAAATTATCCTCTTTACCCAAATTTCAAACTAATAGAACCACTATAAAAATTGATAATAATAAATAGTATAGAAGATATCAGATTATACCCCTATAAAGTACAACAATTCACTTGAACAAAAAAGAAACAAATTGAAGAAAAAGATAAAATTTAGGATTTGAGTATATATGTGTATATATAATGGCATATATGTTGATAGTCTGGAAGGTCTGAATTGAAGTTCCTATTTCTGTGGTGATATCAGTTGATATTGTATAACTGGCAAAATTTTCTGAATTGAGTAACAAATTCCAAATTACTTCCTGAAATGTGAGCTTAATATTGCAACATCAATTCCAAATTCCACATTAAAACTAAATGTGCATGCATTTATAACTTATAGCACTTGCAACTTCAATTGAATTTGTCTTTAATTTTCCTAGGGATGAGAAGGTAGTTTCTCGAGCTATTGCCTTAAATGAGCAGCTCCAGAAGGTCCTTGCAAGACATGATGCCCTTCTTTCTTGTAAGTCTACGCCAACTGTGAATCATTTTAATGAAGAACAGGCCGAGGAGGAAGAGGAGGATGAACAGCTTTTCCGAAGGTATGTTCAACTACACAGGCCTTGCCTTTTTCTTGGAAAATTTGATTGTATATCTCATCCACTATGGGCATTTAATATTCCTTGTATAAACACTTGAATCTGTATGCTCACTGAAAACGTTGCTTTGTAAGTAGATCATACAAGTCCTGTATGAAGATGTGCAAAAATGTATATGATTTCCTGATCTGAAATCAGTCATCTTTGACTGAAAAACTTGACAGGCTACGGAAAGGAAAAGCTTGTGTGCGGCCAGAGGATGAAGAGCAGTCTCCTGACCGCCCCCACTTGGGCTTGGTTGGATCATCCAACCCAGGAGAAAGGCTGAACCGTCCACTTATACGACCACTTTGTTTGGAGCCATCACATGAATCAAATAGACATCTTTCACGCGTTGCAATTCCACCCCAAACTGCATCACATGAATCAAATCTTTTGCGAGTTGCAATTCCACCCCCAACTGCGTCACATGAACCAAATGGACATCCTCCACCTGTTGCAATTCCACCCCCACCTGCAAAACACATTGAGAGGGAAAAATACTTCCAGGAAAACAAGATTGATGGTTCTGGTTTGGCTGGCCACATGAGGGGTCTCTCATTACATAGTCGCGATGCCAGTAGCTCTCGCAGTGGAAGCATGGATTTCAGTGATTGACTGTTGTTCTAAAGGGGTCTCTCTTGTACGTTTAGGCTTTTTACCATTATTAGTAGTTGATATAGCGATAATTTCTGATTTAGTTGTGCTGCTGGTGTTGTGGAAAGTTGAAGGATATAGCTGCCCAAGCTTCTGCTATACTTAATCTCATGTTTCATATATGATCTTGTGTTCTTACGAACCTGACCTCAGGTGTGCTTTTAAGCTCTCTATTTTTATGTATGGGAGTGGGAGGGTTGTAAAGAGATTTTAATCTTATAATTTTATTCAATTAATTTAACTTGAACGCCCACAAGTGATTCTGCTTCGACAACGTGGTTGTAGCATGGGTTTTTCTTTTGTTTTTTTGAGTACTCACTCTAATTTATCTTGTAAGGCCATCACCCTAGCCTGGAAAATTGAGGACCAAAACCGAAAAGAAAGGCCGGGGCTGTATGCGCCACTTTAAACCATTAAGTTGACCAACTTCTCTACATTTTTCTACTTTTTTTCTTGTTTGCCCTTGCATTGAAAAAAAAAAAATTCTCCTCCTGCCTCCCTCATTGAACCAGCCACCCCCTACCTTACCCAACTCAGACGCCGGGGTGTATGGGTGGGCAATGGGCGGGATGGGTTGGGTGGGAGCTCAACCTACCACCACCCGCATAGTCAATGGATGGGGCAGTTGCAAGCTAATTGGGGAGTGGGTTGGAGCGGGTCGGTGGCGAGTGGACCGTTTAGGTATAGTGAAAATTAAAGAGAGTGAGGATGAGTTTATAAGCATATCAATCTCTCAAAATTGAAGCAAACTATTTATGTATATATTTAGGATGATGTTAATGACTCCCATTTCATCCATAAAAAAATACTTATTTTCTCTCCAAAGTATGAAAATAATGTTTCTTAAATTACATAAATGAGGAAAGTGATGAATAAGATAATTATGTAAATAGGTAATTTACTAGCTCTTAACTCTTGTAGAAGATATCCATCTTATTCTCTATATTCCATAATCGGTTAAATGGGTGGTGATGAGCAGTGAAGGACAAAACTCAAATTCGAGTCGTCGACTATCGAGTGGGTCAACTGGAGACTAAATGGGTGGCGGCTCAGGCAGAAAGTGGGGGCAGGCGGGTTGATGCCCACCCCTACCAATGCGACCCCTTTCCAACCCAACCTAACCCCACCCCGACCTAACCTTGACCACTGTAATCCCACC
>QANT01008640.1:0-13071 GCA_003254885.1 Purshia tridentata
TCTGTGTGTTTCCATCAGATCGAAAACTCTTGGCGGCTATAAGACTTCTCTCGCTAGAGCTTGCCGGAGTTGGCGCTGCAGAGGCGCCATCGGAGAGAGAGAGTTACGGTGTGAGAGAGATAAGAGAAATGAGAGGAATGAGATAAATGAGAAAGGCAATGACAGAGAGACGGAAACAAAACGGAGAAAAAAAGAAGTGGGCGGGGGAAAAAATAAATGGGCTGGACAAAAGGTAATTGGACCGGCTGAGAATATAATTCAAAAACTAGATTAAATAGACATTTAAAAGCCCAAATAGGTGTTTTGATAATTTATCCTTTTTTTTTTTGGGGTGTAAAGTACGTACTACTAGTAATACAGCCTATAGTCTATAGTTTCTATAACCTTGGAACCAAAGATTGATTATTTGCTTTGCTATAATCTTGTGTACCGAAGGTTACTCCTTAACTACGTGGTGAGAACACCCAACTCAGCCCTAACCATGAGGCGGTGGAGATGGGATTTGTAACGATACTCCGTCCTGTTTGAGCAATTGAGGTATTACTCTTTCTTTATTCACACTCACTCACCCAGAGCCAGAGCTACATTTTGATTTTTATTTTTATAAGAATCATTGAAATTCAATCCTTGGTGTTAATTCTTTTCAAGAAGTCTGCAGATTGTGTTATTCTTCTTTCTGCTGTAGTGTCTAGTTCGTCATATTAATCTTCATTGTCGTCTATGTTTCACATACTTGAACAAACAGGTTGAAACCAAACAGAGCATAGTTTTCATTCTCTATGCAATATCATTAATTGCAGGACCCAATTGGGTTTGGGCGGGATTTTCTCAACTTCTCCGGACAGATTTGGGTTTTGCTCAGCATTTGGATCGTATATGATGGATATGAGTGAGTTGATGATCACATCTCCCACAATACCCAGATGGAGAAAAGTGGCATATGGAGGAATGCAACCTGGATTTGATGACAATCACACTGATGATTCTTTTCTTGAAGATATGGTCATGAATGCCAATGTTGTCAAAAGGGACATTCTAAAAGTCATGCTGGATTCTGTTTCCATCTCCCAATACCTCTGCATTGTTTGCCTTGTTGGTTTGGTGTGGACCTACACCCTCAGATCAATTCTCAATGAGAATTCACTCTTGCTTCTTGATGTCACTCTTCTCGGATTGGGTTTCCTTGTTCTCTTTTTAACCAAAGAAATGCTTTCCCTCAATCTTTTCTTCCGTTACTTGCTCAACATTTCATTTTTCATCAGTGGCTTATATGTTTTAGCTGCCATTTATCAAACACTTACAACTTCCATTAGCCTAAACTCCATTTGGGCAGTAACTGTTTCGCTCCTTGTGCTCCATCTCTTCCTCCATGACTACTTTGGATCCACCGTACGAGCTCCCGGGGCTCTACACAATCCAACCTTGAGAAGCTGCATTTCTTTAAATGCGTCTGTTGTGGCCTCAGTTTTCATAGCTTCGTGCCTTCGATCAAGGCTGCTTGTTTTTGCCATCATGCTTTTCTCTTTGCAAGTTTTCCTTTTTGCTCCGTTGGTTACTTACTGTATCAAGAAGTATTCCTTTCGTTTGCACCTTTGGTTTTCTTTTGGTCTGATGATTGCCACTTTGGCTTTTGTTTACACCCTGCATTTGTTACTTTTTGTGATGTTGTTAGGGTTGTTGATCTTTGTAACTGTGGTTTGCCCATATTGGCTTATACTGATGCAGGAATACAAGTTTGAAATCAATGGTCCTTGGGATGAGGCTAAAATTTGTTTTGATATAACTGATTGAGATTTTTAGTGACATTTTGACTATTTGTGGTAACCTTAGAAAATCAGTGAAGAGAATCAGTTTTTTTATGATTTTATCTTTTATCTTCTATTTCTCTTGCCATCCACTGTATTTAATCATTTATTTTTCTGCATAGCAAATGCACTCTTCCATTTCATCATGGATGGATTTCATCGTATTCCATTGTCTTTGCTTTGAAGGAGATTAAAGTTGGGACATGTTAGGTTCATGTTATTCTCACGTGATAATTATATGCACCTTTTATCTGTTGTTGACGTATGATATAACAGAGGTCGCTATTTAACATAATCTAACAGAGGTCACATCTTCAAGAGCTATGAAAGCCTCATGGTAATATTCTCCATCTAATCATCTGGCTCTCCTTCAGTTGTGTAATAGAAATTGTACTAAACCATATTTTTCTTGGTTATGAGCTAAACCATAACAGGAAGAACGTCAATGAACTTGAATCATGTGTCCTGGTCAGACAGCATGCCAAAGCTTGGGGAATTTTACTGCTTAGTGCATTTGATTGTTATTGGATTAGAGATTCCTAAGCTTCAGCATTTGTAGCCTTTCCAAGTTGATATCATTAATGTACATGATGAAGTACAACTTAGGATGTAAAGAAGAGTACAGTGCAAGACTAGAAAGTGTGAGTGTATGACTTGTACAGATCTCATGCACATAGGAAAGGAAAAAGGTTCCGGGTCATTTTGTTCTGTACAATTTCGAGGATGGAATTTGAGTCCTGGGTGATTTGTTTTTGCCTTTTGCTGATCCCAGATTTCTGCAATGGTGCAGCAAAAACTTCCGTTGATTGCAAAATGCCTAGAAGGCATATCTTAGGAAATTTAAGAAACCAAGTAGAGTAAGTAGTATACCTTAGCTTCTGGCCAAAAAATAAAAAATAAATAACATGGCTTAGTGTCAACATAAAGGGAGGAGGATTACATAACCTCTGCCCTACAGGTCAGGAAGATCAAGGTACCCAGGCCTTCTTATGTAGGCTTAAATGATCTCATTTCCATTTGTATCTGACTAAATCCAATTTGGTAGGTTAAAAAGAACTTTTGTTAAGTAGTTGCTATTAATTTTTTGCCTTTTTTTCAGAAAGAGTTGCAATTATCAAATGCTGAACGTTCTTTGCTGTTGAAATTTGCAATCCATTCTTCCAAACAACCTCAGTTCATAGTTCCGACATTGCAAATTTGACATACACAGAAACTTGGGAGTCCATTTGACACACACAGCTATGGGTGTTCGCTCTCCTAAGTTCTACATAAGATTTGTACGCACCTATTATTTATCAGGTGACCTTTTGTGCTAACGAACTTGTGCTATATCCATTTATCCATAAAAGGGAAAAAAAAAAAAAAAGCTTTTTCTATATCCATTTAGTGCTTTGGTAATTGAATNAAAAAAAAAAAAAAAAAAAAAAAAAAAAAGCTTTTTCTATATCCATTTAGTGCTTTGGTAATTGAATAAACAACATGAGAAGCATAGTATAAACACAAAGGAAAGAGTACAAATCTACTAAATAGGAGCGCAAAACCTACTACCATTAAATAATGAAACCCAGTTCCCCAAGGAACCATATTCACAGGAGATATGTCAGTACGGTATACATTGGTTTTTGAGTAAACAAAGAGATATATGTCAGATCATGTAAATCAATTTGCAGTGTAACCAACCAACCATCTCAGGCTTTCAAAATTTAACATCTAATCACCATTAGAATGAATACTCCTTCAAATCGGACTTTGAGTCACCCATTTCAATGTCAGCTGCACATTCATCTTCGGTAAGAGGTGAAAGTTGTCTGGTTTTGCGTTTTAAATTATGCTTGTGCCACTCACTCTTGAAGTGATCCCTATACTGCTTGGAATCACCCCCAAATGCATTGCATGTGCTGCATCTGTTTTGCTTTCCATCACCTGCAGCATTTCCATTCCCGGTAGAGATGCTCTGTTTTTGCATTTTCTCGCTCAGTTTTAGCACAGGATCAGCTGATTCCTTCATTGATAAGTCAGAATTTGTAGGTTCTTTTTTCTTTGATAAGTCAGAATCAGAGGATTCATTGAGTGAGCATGACGGTTCATCCTCGTGATCATCATATTGATCGACAACAGCATCACCCTCCGCATGCACAGAGAGTGCAAGAACTTCATATCTTCCATGCAAATTCATCAACACTCCTTCACAGTCACGATAAAAACCAGGGTCCAGTTCACAAATCTGCACAACAATTGAGTGCAAGAAATTTAACCATTACTCCCACAATGGCAGTGCATAAACCATTGTTATGTACGTGACTCAGTAAAGTAGTATGCTTATAGGTACATCAGTTTCTAATGCAGTTTAGGAAATTAAGTTGCCAGATAATAAGGAAAATACTTGGGGACTTACAATTGATAGCTGACTTCCAGATTGATCTTTTGAAACTATGCTAGCATTCCAGGCAGTCAGCTTCTCCGAAAGGGATGAAAATTCATGTTCAGGAACTGTAAGCCGCAATTTCATTGGAGACCGTTTTATTGGAAAGTGCTTCTGAAGCTCATGAATAACTTCCAGAGCCTGCATAAGAAATAGTATTAGCCACATATCCACAGACAAGCACCATGCAAATAATTTGCCAACTGGGAGACTCATTCTAGGATTCATTAATCTTTTTCCTATCCATTATGCATTTACTCCATCAAATAACAAACTTAATTATCACGAGCATAGGCACAATTCAAACTATCAGGCACATAGTAAACTCCAAACAACTATAAATTCTTATATACGATACAGCCAAAATCACATCCAATTACCTGCTTCTTCGAACCTCTATGTGGATCTACAGCAAAATGAATTTCATGCATTAATCTCTCAATCAAGCTAATAGTGTACGGGCGCCGAGTTTCGGGATTATAGGTTTTCTGCATAACAATCATTGCAATGTCCCGAAACTGACTGGATAACACAGATTCCCTCTCCTTCCCAGCCACTTGAAGCTCTCCTTTATCCAAAATCTAGAACAACAAAGCTTACAAGTCAACAACATATTTACAACAATAATGGAACCCAATAAATAACTGGAACGATATTCATTTCACTGACCTCCAAACAAATCTTGGTCTGATCATCTGACCCAAATGCAGCCACCAAATCTTTTGTCTTGGCAAGAACACCTTTCGAAACGTTTGTGTAAACGGTATGTGACTGCAGCACTTCATCCAAATCTTTCTCTCTGTCCGAAAACACATAATTACCACTGTTAATGCCTTTGATGATACTAAACAAAGATAAAAAAAGTTCTTTAAAAGAACAAAACAACAACGATAACCCATTAAACAAGTTTCCTTTATATCCACAAAAGATCAACACCTCCACAAGTTTGCTAAAACTGTCTTTCAATTTTTGCTGTTATACTTGTATATTTACATCACCATACATTATACCCATTTGTGTGTATATAAAAATTTTCCAAGAAATTCTTGTAAACCATTGTTTTAATGATAATTTTCTTTTTGGGTTTTGTTTTAAAAAAACAAAAAAAATCTTAGCGCTGAGCGTGAGAGATAGAGAAAGCTTACACGCCAGAACGCCATGAGAGGGCCTTGTTCTTATAGCAAGCGATTTCGAAGCGATTGCCGTGCTTTCTCAATCGCACCACCGCCACGTTCGTCAGCCTCTTTTGCCCTATGGGCTGCACCAGCGACCGAGATTGCCGAGACGACATCCTCTCTCTCACTCTCTCTCTCTCTCTGCCGCCGTGTGTTTAACAGTGAACTTGTGAAGAGTTGTGCACATTCTGGAGTCCTCTTATAACTATATATGGGGGCAGTTTGGCAGCCCACAACCTGTCATCAACACTAACACTGATTAAGGTAATTCTTAACCCCATTCTGGATAGTAGTACCAAAACACTCGCAAATTTCGAGCCCGGCCCAGCTCAGCCCAACTTTTGGGTCTCTGGCCCATTCTTCTACGGTCGGCCCAAAAAAAAAAAAAAGAGTTTGTAATTCCTCGACGTTGCCTTTGTATCGCTGTGTGTCTGCCTTTCAATGTAGTTGGGTTTGTTAAGCTTCACAGAAGCCATGGCTACTTCCCACCATAAATGCGAAGCTTTAGCTTCCGAGGAAGATAGCTCAAACAACAGCACCAACAACAATGATAACAAACGTCACAGTTTCTTCGATGTTTATGGGCCTCAAGTACTTTCTCTCTCAAATTTTTTTCTTTTTTTTCTATTTAAATTTCATTGCCTTCTATTTTGTTTTTTTTTCATAAATTGTTATGTGGGTTCTAGAATTTGGTGCTCCTGTTATTGCATTAAAATTCAAATCGTAACTATTTTATTTTTTAAAAAACTTAGGAAGTCGAAAATAGAGGTGTTTTTCCAGTGTATCTGTAATTGATTTTATAGCTTTGGATTCGATTTTGTTGGTTTGAAAGTGTTAGAAGCTTAAATGGTTATGCTAGTTATGCGTTTTCTACCCAATAGTTTTAATCTCTCTGCTGGGCTTTTGATAGAAACTGAAGTCTAGTGCATTTGCATTTAATCTTATATTCTTATGTGCCTTTGCAGAGTAAAGCAGAAGTGGTTTTTAAGATGCAAGAGGCCAACTCAACTCTGAATTTGCAAGTAAGTATAATTATTCACCCAAAAATTTGAAATTTTGTTTCTTCCCTGTGAAGTGGTAGGAAATTTTTTATTCGAGTTTGACAATTTATTAATCAAGACAAGAAGAAAGAATGAGTGGAGTTTTGGTGTTGTGATATAGGAGGTTCAAGAACTAGTGACCTGGGTGCTTGCTGAGGGATTCATGCCGTCATGGGTTTTTATTAAGGTAAGGAATACTTCCATTCCTTTTTATGTTTTATGATGATTCCAGTGTATGTATGTTTACTGATCAATTTGTTGAGAAAGAATTGCCAAAAATAGGTGGAAACTATTCATACCTAAACGGTTATATCCATTGATCAGTTGTGAAGAATTTAACCATAGATAATTTCTTAATCATCCCATCAAATAGGTGGAAGGCTCATGAAACTATGAACTCCTCTCTGTCTGTGTCTGTGTGTCACTGATCCAACAATCGGCACAGCAAAAAATTTTAAGTTCTGCCAGCTGAGATTGACCCCCAAAGGGTTTTGTGTCTCGTTTTATAGTTTTTAATCCTAATCGCGACTGGTAAATTACTTAGGATATAGAATCATCATTTGAGGTTTAGATTTTAAGTTTTAACTCTGCCCAAAACTCGAGAGTTAAAAACCTGAAGTCTAAGGGAATAGTGGGTTTTGATCATTCTGCATCTGAAATTCATCAAAAATTATTTTCTGCCACTTGATCTGCATTGCTCGTGGATTGATCAACGGCTGCATCCAGACGTTGTGAACATCCATATATTATTAATCTGTTTTGTGCATGGTTTATAGACATACAGTAGAAAGAAACATGAATGCTTAGAGCTGTTTATATAGAAATCTTACATTTTGTAGAACAAGCCTCTCATTCCCAAAGTGGTTATGCTCTATGTACCGGGCCTGGATGCAGCTTTGTACTTATCACAGCATCGAATACTTAGGAGTCTCAAAGAATTCTGTGGCAAGCCAAGGCCAGTTTTAGCTCTCAGGTTGGTAATAAACATGATATCTTCCTTTGACTTTGAGACTATTGTTGTGTATTTTTCTGTGCTTTGCACTTCTTATGGCTTTGTTTTTTGTTCTATGCTAGATGTATCTCAGATGGAATGCAGACAATTGATGCACTCTTAACATGCAAGCTGAAAAGAAAGAGGGAAGAAAATATTCCAGGTATGAGGAACTTGGCATCTGAACAAGGTCTGTGACATGTTTGAAGAACATCAATCATACTGAGCTTCTTGCTCTTTTCTCTCAATTTTGTGTATTTGCATGAAAAAGTTGGGAATTTTACAGAGTTCAATGATATTTTACTAGGGGAATAGTATTCCAACTTGTGTGAGTAGAAAAGCAAGCAACAAGCAACAAGCACCATGAAGCTCTGTTCATATAGGTCTCTGGTGTTTCAGTAATATGCATGAACTGAGATTCTTGCATATTATTTCATGTGGAAGTCTAGGAAAACTTTCTTTTTTGAGATTCATGAATTCATGATGTAACATTAGTTTAATCGGTATGAATAGAACCCAGGTATCTTGTTGCTTTTCTCATATCTTGTAGAACTCTTTTGTATTGGTTGCTTATCCATACAGTTTTTTCATTCTCAAGTTAATTTAGGTTCTTATCATTTGAGGCGAGCTGCATATTGACAATTCTTAGTTTTTTTTCTTTCTTAAACATAAAACTAAATAAGTAATTTCCTCACTCAAGTTAGGCAAGAAAAAGGAGGTCCCGTACTTGACCTTTCTTTGGTCTTGTTCCTATGAAAAAAAAATCCTTTGATCTATGCATCTTTTATTTTACCTGGACTTTTTAAGGTATTTTTAACCTTTCTTGAGTTTCTGTCATTCCTGCCCTAAATTAACTTACACAATTAGGCTGTTCTGCAATGGGAACATGTTTAATTAAGGCTTGCAACTTTTGTTTATATATAACGTGTATGCATCCCTTTGTTCTGTGTAATTATTTTGCCACTCCTTGAGGATCCCTTTAACATTTTTTTTGTTGTCTATATGGCATCTTTGTTATACCGAAGACTGTGGTCCTGGTACAGATGATCCATCCTCTGTTGAACTTATGAAGGATCTACCTTTCCCCATTACATTTTACACTCTTACAGCAAAACAACTGGAAGAAAATGGATATTGCTTCAATAAGCCAGGTCACAAGAAAAATGCTGTTTGAGTTATAATTTAATTTTTGTTCTTTGATTTAATCGGTGGCTTGTTCTTAAACCTCTTATATTGATTTCATGCAGATTTTCTCTCTACTCTTCCTGCCCCTTCAGGATCACCCCCCTATGAAATATTGGCACTTGATTGCGAGATGGTAAATCCTTGAATGTCAATTCTGGGAAGATAAGAAAATGTTTTAATTTATTTCCATAAAGTGCTAGATAACTGTTAGCTTGTGGGATTTCAATGATGAGGCACATTCTTCCTTCCTATTTATTTTTTACTTGTTAGCTGAATCCTAAATGGGTGGTTTTTAAACCAGTGAGTTCTTATCTATGTCTTTTGCTGCTTATTGAAATGTTCAGTCATATGGATAGAATAGAGATGATACCCCTGTTGTATTTTTAATTTGTCTTTGGTGTTATGAATTATCAATTGGGGGTGTTTCGGGATGGTGTTGGTTGTGGGGGAGAGAGGGTGGCACAGTGTCTTCTTTGTAGAAGAGAAACGACAATGGGTAAAGGAATAAGAATTAGAGACTTAAGGATGAAACTTTTTTTTATGACATACAGAGTGCTAGTTGTTATTGATTGATAAGAGGTCACATACTTGCATTTTGGCTTTAAGTTCCACAGCTAGATTCATTACCTTCTGAAAGTTGCTTTTTGAATGCATCTGGTTTTGCTTTTCTCAGAATCATACATGCTAATGTTTCATGTTGTAGTCAGTGCTTCAGCTTTTAATCTTCCTTCCCTTTATCTAACTTTGTTGGGATAGAGGGAAACTAAGATTTTTCTTTTTTTTCACTAAAAAAGTATTGGTGTACACTCATGTCATCTTGGTTGATCCATTTTGTTTTGTCAGTGTGTCACAAGTGAGGGTTTTGAGCTAACAAGAGTGACGTTGGTGACTATCAAAGGACAGGTATGTTGTGTATATTTTCTTTCCTCATTTTGCAGAAGGAACTGGATTTGAATGTGATTTGGATGCAAGATTTTGTGTATTTTGTCTTAATTTAATTAAATCTAAAATTTGCTTTAATGTGACTTCCTAATTGTGTATTGGTCTTATATAAATTAGAATGTTACAACACTTGTAAGTTGAATTTGAATAAAATATTGTATTCGAGTGATATACGATGTACCTGTTTTATTCTAGTAAATTTTCCTAATGTCTCTTGAACTTTAGCCCATGTCTCATATTAGTCCTTAAACTTAAAATTGTGACACTTCTTATCCCCTAAATTGACAGTCATGTGTTTAGTTGGTCCAAACCTTAAATTTTTGTTAATTTTTTTTAATAAAAGTGATAATTTGAGTAGCACATGGCAACCTAGTTAAGGGAAAATTGGTCATTCACTTTTTCTCCTATCCTTTCCAACCCCTTCTTGCCATAACTGCATATCTTTCCTGCCATTTTTTGTCCCATACAACTCTTAATGTGCTGGAATTCTCTGACCATCTTATATCTTATGGCATAGTATTGTTAAATTATCATTTCCAAATATATGATGAGGGGTAAAGAGAAATCCACAGAAGGATGTTACACTTTCAGTATCCTTTCTAATTCTCACCCCATCACCCCAACCTGCTGATGACACAACATCTGAATCTAGAAGTCTCAGGTTTACTAGGGACAACATTTTATCCATGTCTGTTTCTCGTAGCTCCATAATTTTGAACCTGCTTTCATATATAAAGGCTATACATGCAAGAGTTCCTTTTGGAGATGATGGCCCACTTGTTGACTTGTTAAATATTGTGTGGTTATGGAGCCTTAATGAGAATTTGTTCTGAGTTTGATTATGTTAGTCGTTCCAAAAAGTGGGGGGACCAGGGTGGCAAGATCAATGTCGTTTTTGCAGAAAACTTGATGATACGTTTATCATCAAACACGTCACTAAGGCAGAGCTGGAGTCTTTTATTAAAAATTTCTTGGGTATTTCAAGTACATATCTGAATCAATTGGCACAGGTATTGTTCCTTAAATTATAACATTTAAATGTGGGTCGGTAAATTAAAATTCATTTGGGAATTTGTGGGGCTAAATATGGTGCGAAGGGAAGGAAAGGAAATAGTCATTTTCCCTTTAACTAAGTGGTCATGTGCTACTCACATGATTACTTGTGTTAAAATAATTAAGAGGAGTTAGGAATTGGACCTATTAAACACACGATTAAGTATCCCATGTTATAGTTCAGAGACTGCTATGAGACCTAGGCTAAAGGTGCATGGGGCATTTTTAATGGTTAAAGAAGTTTCTATGTGTGCTTTTACAGCGTTTGAACTGCTTTTGATTTGTTTGGGTAATCTGGATCTAGTACTAGCTTATGTTATAGGATTAGGAAGGCTTCAACTTTAAATTTACGTCAGATGAACATTTTTTTTTTCCATTCCTAACGGGGTTCATTGTAAAGCTCTTTAACTAACATTTCAGGATTACAATATAAGGTTTTGCATCAATGAAAAAAAATTGTTTCTCTGACATGCAGTGGCGGATCTACACTAGGGCAAATGGGGTCAACTGACACCATGAGCCTTGATATATTCCCCTATATTTTAGTATATTGACCCCATGAAATGTATATTGAGTATGAACCTAGGGGCAAGCTGCAGGCAAAGTGTTTGTGAATATGCCTCAAAGTGGCAACAACTTTCAATAAAAAAGAGCAGCACCACTCCACCACGTATGCATGCTCATCTTTCACCAATTTTGTTTATTAACTGGGATGCCAAAGCAACATGTTTTGTGTAACACCCTCCCCTAGCGGCATCAGTCACCAACACTAAAGCTTGAAATTAAATATCTGAGAGCTTCTTTATGTTGACCCCATGGACAAATACTTTTGGATCCATCACTGCTGATATTTCTACTCTCATCTCAAATATGTGGACACATATTGTGGTTAGTACATTGGTGATGCATGTATCTTGTTTGCCTTTCTGGAATGCAGTATTTTCTTAATAATATAGCCACTGTGGCAATGCCCTGTATAAGGTTTTTGGAAATTCCTGATATTACTTGATATCAAGATCTTGTTTATCAGCTTTGTGTAAATTTTGACTAGTGAATATGAATCTGATTTGAATGCTTTGAAATTTTTAATGTAGCCCTAGACTCTTAAAATTTCTTCTGCCTTAATTTATCTTTGTTACCATTATTAATGATCTGTCTTCTTCAATATTTTAATGTGCCCTTTGATGAATCTCAGGTTGTTCTAGACAAATTGGTTAAGCCAACAAATACCATAATAGATTATAACACCAGGTACTTTTTATTTTAGCTTTGTTGGTCCTTTACTGAATATATTTGCTTGAGTCTTGAAACCGTTATGGCTTCTTATGCTTTGGCTAAAATATATATATGTATATCATGTGTATGTATATGCATACACAGGCCCCTTCAAGTGTGGAATCCAATATTTATGGTATCTCTCATGGGGGCCCATTTCATATAGAATTTAAACGATCCGAACCATCTATTTTTTAAGTCTATATTCAAAGATCATCTTTGCAAAAAATTAAGCAAATCGGAAACCATTAAGTTATCAAACTTTGATTAAATAAATAAACAAACAAAATATTTCGATAAACACTTGAAATTGTGATCACTTAATCAACAGTGAAATGCTTTCCGAATAATCTAATTTTTTACAAAAACGATCCTTCAATAGAAACTAAAAAATTATACTGTTATCGAAATACAATATGGAGTGGGCTCATGAGGATCCCACACTTGAAGGGGCTTGATACATACATTCATATGTATGAACACGTCTCTGCTGTCTTTGTGCTCACATAGATAATATCTTTTAATTGATGTTACTTGAATATGATGCTTGTTTCATTTGTTGGAATTGTGTTTCAGTATACTCATCTCCTCCACCATATGAATTCCTGTCTTACAGTCTTTTCTAATATGCACTATTTCTTATTAAAATTATATTTTAGATCTTTTCACGTTACTTTTTCATATTAGTTTTGCTCAGCCTCGTAGTCTTTTACCTTCTACTTTAACTAGTCTTCAATGTGGTTATAGGTGTATTTAGTAGTCTGTTGATGTAGGAACATCTTCTAGGGTTCCAAGAATTAGTATTTTTGTAGTAACTTTCTAATTATTATTTCCTAGTTGGATTAAGAGCCTAGTGTCCTGATTTCATTAGCTCTTTTAAGGTCATTTCCTAGTTAGTTAAGGCTTAATGCTTTCCTAGTCAGTTGAGTAATATGTTTTCCTATATAAGTTTAAGCTTTAGGTTTTAATAGACAATTTTTTGATCAATTTTATTTTGAGTTTTCTGATTTTATAGCTTCTCTTGGGTTCCTAAACCCTAGAACTCATCTGTCTACATTCAAACTTTGATTCTGTAGCTTTATTCTCTCTCTTTTCTACTGTTTATCGCTGGAATTTCCTTCCCACTGTGGTTTTTGGCCTATTACTGAAGCAAGACAGCAGCCTTTGCTTCTGTCCTGCATCA
>QANT01008642.1:0-17883 GCA_003254885.1 Purshia tridentata
GTCTTGTTATTCAATTTCCCTCAATATCTTTTCTGTAGATAATTAATTGTTAACAGCCGGCTACACAAACTTCTATATTTTTCTTTAGCGCGCGGTTTCATGCCGAATAATAACCATATTTAATCATCCCATCTTCATCTGCGATACACATGGACATGGTCAAGGCCTGTAATATGAAAATGATGCTTCTATATACAAATAAATTCTCTAATACGGTTAACTGCTGTGTGGATTCGCTTTAATGCAATTTTTTTTATCCACACTGCAGTTGTTACCTACAAAAATCACGGCAGGGATGGCCAAAAATTGCGTTAAGAACAATATAGTCCTTGGTTTGATTGTGGGTGTGCCAACGTCTGGCTGAGAGGCTGTAAGTACATAATTATGTCGTAAATAAATTGATTTAAATGATCTGCGCCAAGATTTCTGACTTCTAATCAAATGATTATACGGCAAGCAAGGAACAGGTCAGGTACCTCGCCGAGGTTAGGCTTTTGCTTTGATCCTCAAGTACTTTATTCGCCAAATGTAATTGTGACGGTATGATTGAACACAAAATATGCAAAACAATAACTTGAGTGACTAGTGCAAAGAGAAATAATGAACTTTAATGAAAAAATGTATGAATTACTTGGTTGTATAAAAACTGAGTAACAATTTCTAACAATAAATTTCATAACTAAAAGACTTATAAAATGGATCAAAAATAGAGGGAATCGATAGTAGACAATTGTATCCTAACAGAGCAAAACAAAAAGATTGAAGGCTTGATTATTGCTTGACGAACTTGAGAATTCTCAGAGAAAGATTGGTCTTATGACTCTTATTTTTGAAAAGTTGTATTGAGTTGTCGGGGAGCTTCATCGTCAATGTCTTATTTATAATGATCAAAACCCTAGGTTTTGAGGAAATCTCTATCATACTTCGACTAAAACTTTTGGCTTGCTCTATCTTCACGCCCAATTCTTCTTCAAAACTCCCATATTTGTGTCCAAATCCAATTTGGATTCTTGCCCAATTCAAAATTCTCAAAAACATGTGATTAATTCAAATTGAGAAGCTTCCGGATCCTGCCCGTACCATGGGCTTGCTTGAACTAGGCCTTATTTATTCTAGCTAATGTGTGCCTTGGGCTGGGCTTTTCTTGAATTTGGGTCTGGCCGTGAATCTCGGCCCAAACACAAATTAGGGTGTGAACAACAATTAACTACACTATAGATCATTTTAAGGAAAAATTCTTATGTTTTTCTTGGGACCACCCTACAATGCAGTTCAATGATTAAGATTGCGCATTTTTTAAGTTCCTTTGTTCTGATCATCCTCATGAAAAAGTAGTCAAATAGATAATTGGTCATTTAAACTATGTAAACAAACCCAATCCGTTAGAGAAAAATGAAATAATGTTAATGGTAATTAGATGGCTGAATAAATTTCGATATGATTTGTTTGCTTTATTATTAATATTTTTCAGGACGATCCTTGATGAATGACATAAAACTAGATAGTTTTAGTTTTAATCATTGGACCGTTGGTCGGAAGAATGATCTCGTATGTATATATACTAATCGATTGAGATTTCCAACAATATTTAATCAACCCATTCCAGATGCATATATAATCATTCTGTTTTCACATTTTTCATTTTGTTCTTTTGTCTATTGAGCCAAAATATGTTTTAGAAGATAAAATGAGAGATGTGACATGGTTCGGGAAGCGAAACAAAATTTGCACTATTTCATCGATCTGAGGTGATGTTGAGAAGTGAGAAATATTGTTTAACTTCATTTCATGGGAACATATACCTGCTTACAAGCATCATCAAAGACAACCGTGATACTTAAATTGGCATCTAACAGAAGCAAAGCATAAAAAAAAACTTGATATTCCTCAATAGAAGAGTAGTAGGTACATAGAGAGTGCAACATTACTTTTGCCTCAGAATTAAATCAACAAAAAGCAAACAAATTATATAGAGCTTCATCTGCGACAGATCTTAGCTGTGGGCATGGTAACACAAACTGGAGCATAGGCTTTCCTAGCTTCCGAGGTACCTGGCCTCGGCTCATCCGCCAATGCAATCTCAGCAGCCGAGCAAAGTGCAGCGGCAAATCATGTCCCTCCTCCGATTGTTGCCTTCTTTCTTGGTGTGGTGGTTCACCTTTGCCTTTTGCTCTTTGGCTACTCCTGCAGCCTTGGCCACAACAAGCCTCCAACATGCAGTGATAGGTGAGCAGCCAGAAGGGGTTGCACCACCAAGAAAGGAGGCTGTCATGTTTGTTGAAGCCCTTGGCTATAGCTTTTGTTTCCTTAAAAGTTGAAACTTGAAACAAGTTCAATGGAAATAAGCAATACAATACAAAACTATACAAGTTGGAGGGAAAGAGGTCTACGAGCACAAGCAATTTATCTTATCGCAGGAAATGCTCTGGCCAATACATTAATGTCACGTTGTATATAATATCCTGGAGTGCTAGTGGCTTTGGAGAGTTAGAGGCCTCTCAGGTCAGCATATTCTCCAATGAGAATTGACATCTCATATTTCTTTATATGATTTTGAGACACCCCACCAACTCGGTCTAATTTCTCATTTCAACACCTAGCAAACTAAAAAGGGCCTTAGACCATTAGAGAGAAATCCCCAATAAAGGTTTAACCAAGAGCTATAGTGAGAGAGAAATGACAATTCCGATGGCTTAAATCAAAATCCCTTATTCAGTGATAACAAAAATATCCCATAATCGTAACAGAGTGTTAATATTTAAAAAGCGGTGTAACAGTTCGGTAAAATTAATGAGGTTCTTTGTATAGTGGCCAAAAAAAGGGAGGGTTATAGAAGATGTCTGGTACTCAAAATATAAATTGTTATTCAACATCCCAATGGTTTTCAAGATGGACTGGCTGCCGTACAAAACAATATATTTTGACTATGCACTGACATATTTGAGTACCTATTGTTACATGGGATCAATGGGGTTACATTCCAAAAATGTAAAGAATATGCTTAAACTTAAAATTAGATATTGCCACTAAAGTATCTAATTTGTATTGGATACAGTCGTACAGACTAAGCATATTGTAGTTCTTGTTCCATTGATTCATACGGTGGAGGCAGCAAACTGTGTATATTGGCAAAAGGATCTTTGCCACCATATGGTAGCTCCGGAACAGGTGAATCCAATACAGAGTCGGGAATTGCTACGAGTGTTTCATCAAAAAATGATTTCATAGTCTGCAAGGTTCAAGAGCCATCTCAGAAACTTTAGCAATAAAGAGAAAATAAGGTCCTTGGAAGATCATAGAAAGAATGAATGACTAATGAATGCAATTAAGGTAAGCATCAAGACAACTAAATTTTTTGTAGGATTATCCTTTCATGTTATAACATTCATCCTATGTGTCATGCTTTGTAGTAAGAAGAATATTCAATATACAGCCCCTTTCCAACATTGATACAGTTGCATCCCAAGTCAGATTATATGCCTAGATAGTACACACATTATTGGTTGTTTAATTGAATATAAGCAGATTACAATTCATCTGTGCTCCAGTTTTGTTGATTATACACATAGTATAACTTACATACCAAAAAAGCAACATCATTTTAAAGTTCAAGTTGGAGAACTCTTTCAAAACTTCTTGACCACTTCACCAGTGTCCATGGCTGCCAATGACGTGGCATTGATAGCTAGAAGGGTCAGGAAAAAGGTCGGCTGTTTATACAGCAGATTTTCAGTCTGACATATGTATCAAGTATACCATAGTATAACATGACTGTTCCACCTAAAAGATTTCTTTTAGTTCAAAATGTCTAATGCAGAAACAAACAATTTTTCCTTCTCACATAATGCAACATAAAGGCATGCAATGCCATGTTTATGGGGAGTCATTTTTTCCTTTACAAACTCATGCCACTCACAACTCTGCAATAAATATGGATCTAGTCCCCGTTCTGATGATATTGGCTGTCTACATATTTTCAAAATAAAAATGCCCAGTTTTGTTGATTCACATGAACTTTAGAAACAACTCAAGCTGATAAGCATGATTGATAGTACACACTTAAGGGAGGAAAGTGAGGGGCAAGTAATAGAAATGATTGTTGTGTTTACCAGTAATAAACATGGTTGATAGTTTAATGGGGAGAAAAGTGAAAACAAAGTATGTTAGAAGAATGTTGGGTTCTGCTTGGTGATCAAATTGTCAAGCTCCCGTGTTTCATAAACCTCCCCTGCATTAAATTGTATACATGGAACTAAATAGGTGTATAGTAATAGTACCGTGCAATGCAGGAAAGCAGCGTCAGCTTTGCGCTTCCACAGACCATTCCCAGGTTCCGCATAGAAAAGACCAAGCAAAGGCTGCAGCAGAATAAAAAGATGGTAATGTAATTACACCAAAAAAAATTGTGGAAGGAGAAAACTTAGGTCTATAAAAGGCAAGATTATGATATTGTATCCTGGTTAACAAAACAAAAAGTGGTAAAAGAGGGGAGGATAGATAATATGGCATTTCACAAATTGTCCACACCAAAAAAATATTTGGGGCTATTTTCAAAATAACTTGTTTGCCTTCTTAAGCATATCTACACTCCCATATCCCAGTGTTAGACCCATATGGTAATGATTAGCATTCAAGAAGTCAGTTTGAGTCAATGTAGCACCAACAGAGAACAATGGTCCAGACGGCCACTTATTATAGCCACAAACCAAAATTCAGTATACATAATGACAGCTAAGCAATATATGCCAAAATACATATAACCCCGGCCCTTGTAACAGGCTCAATACAACAAAGCCTTCAGAGACTGATGGTGATATATTGTTGTGATGTTGGAGACATGACAAGACAGAAGAAACCCATGCTCTGAATGCAAAATGCCAACCAAAAGTCAGATGACAGCTTCCCAAGTTTTCCGTTCATCTTTTTTGTAAGTGACATAAAGGCCAATAATAACATAATATTGCAAGGTAAATATTTTAAAGTATACAGAAACAGTTGCTGGCATACTTTATCCATAATTTTATGACTTATAAAATGTAAGGGCGTGTTGGCAAATTTTCCCGACAGTACAGTACATAATATAACGAGGTTGACAGTTGACAGTATATAGTGGAAAAATGGGAAAGTAGTAATTGAGCTAAACTACTAGCTATTACTAACCCTTGCCACATCTCGAACGTTTGGTTTGCGTCCATATTTTCCCAAAACAGACTCTCCATACACTTGAAACTTCTCAAGTATCTAAAAGAGAAAAAATAAGAGAAAAGTTTGAACCATCAGTAAACCATTATTTTAAAGGAAATTTCACGTAAACCCATTTTACAGCTAAGTTTGCAACTGAACCTGACGCCGTGTTACACCACTGCTTGGTGCACCATAAATAGCAGTATCAACATGTCCTAATGTATGCCATGGGCTGTTGAAAATGTCCAAAGTTTGTCAGTCAATTAGCAATAGAATTGAGAGGATTATCAGAAATCTCAATATAAAAAAATAATAGTTAAAGGGAAGCAATTCTAAAGCTAAATTTATATGAAACAGCAACCTTTTCAATGATGTACTTATATATGTATATATATATATACACAGGCCGCTTCTATTGGGGGATCCCTTAAATAATTTTATTTAAGGGATCTATCAGGGGCCCATTCTATATTGTATTTCAACAATCCGAACCGCCGGTGTTTTTACCTTGGCACTTTTGTTAAATAGAATCTTAAAATTCATTTGGTTTTGGGTAACCAGTTATTCGATATGGTATAATTATTACAGCCTAGTTTTCAGTTAGTCTTCATTCAAGTCTTGATCGTTTCTTTTCCAGTAATTTTCCTGTGGAAAATGCAAGACTCGCATTTGGTTCAGGGGTAGTGGACAGACCTACATGTGAGGCAAGATGTTAGCCATAAGAGCTTGATATAGTGTGGAAAGCAAAAAAAATACTGCTTTCCCATCTTGTATAGGACTCTCTTAAAGCAAAAGAGCTAAACTGAAGAGATTTCATTCTCCCCAACTGCAGCACTCCATGCTCAAAAGAAATCAGTAACCATTATCTCGTTTCAAGTTTTACATCTTCTACTTAATTTCATGTGCAAATGCATGAAGTTCTTTTGATTCTTCTATTTTTTATTCTTTTTTTTATAGGAAACCCAGACACAAATGAAACAAAAACAGATACAAAATAATTACAGAGAGGATAAGACCAAGACGAAAAAACAAATATAACCAACTTAAAAAGCCTTCCAATAATGAGCATAATGAAAAGGAAAATAAATCCTAATTAAGAATATTACATACTTCTGAAATGCAGCACGTCCAACCATTACACCATGAGCTCCTGCCCTTCTAGCTGCATTGACCTGAATATGAAAAGACGTGAAAAAAATAGGTGAATGGAATCATCATAAATTTTATGTAACAATTATAATAGAAATCAACAAATAAAATTGCCAATAGCTTTGTTGTATTATTATCAACATGCACTCCCAAATCATGTTAGAAACCAGGATGAGATGTTAAACAACTACTTAGTTTATACAAGCACAAAATGACAACATGCATAAACTTGTAATTTCTAGGCATCAAGATAGTAACTTCTTCAAGGAGGCGAATTAAACTGAGTTACTCCCACTTCCTGCAACTCTCTTTTCAATGAAAAGACTAAATTTTTATGAGGCAAGACAAGGGGTGTGGTTTTGGGTATATTTGCTATGATGGCAATTTTCGGGTTATTTGGATGGAAAGGAATAGAGGGGTCTTTGATGATACTAAAGGGCTATGCGAAAGGTTCGATTTTGGGTGTCTTTATGGGTGTTATTCAGAATTTAGAGTCTTATTTTTCTGTTATATTCACAGATTAGGGAGCAGTAGTGTTATAGTGGATGTAACTGAGGGGGCTATTGTTAAGGGGTTGTTTTCTTGCAGCTGTTATAATTTCATTGAGAGCTCCTAGTTGTAGTTTTCTTTTTGTATATTGGTGGACTCCTTGTCCATTGATCTGTACTCTTTCATTTGTTTAATGAAAGGATTCTGTTTCTTATAAACAAAGAGAAAAGACGTTCTAAATTTAACGAACGCTATATTGACTGATTACAATGGAAAAAAGGTTCAGAAAATACAAATTCAGACCAACCTTTCTCAACAATAAGAATATGCTACCATAGAGAACTAATGTTATCTACAATTCAACTCAAGGGAAAATTTTATTGAAAAACAAAAACAGCAAGTATTGAACAAAAAAGTAGCTGGAAAAATTTCATATCCTTCTTTGGGACAAAATAACAGTTATTTTGACAAGGCTCACCTCATCAACAGTGTTTATGCCCCCATTTATTGTAAATCTTAAGTCCGGAAAGTCACGCAAAAGGCCATAAAAGTACTCATATCTGCAAATACGGTGAAATGTGGTCAACAATAAGAAGCATCATATTAGTTGTGATAAAGACGTTTACATTTATTAATCTAAGAAATCTTAGGATAGCAGTATTGCGTTAAGCTAATAGTATACCAATAAAAAATTAATTTAATATCCCTACATCAGTTGATTTAAATATAAGTTCACAATACATAACATTACACAATACATACTTAAGAGGTGGAATACTTCGATTTTCAGCAGGGCTAATTCCATTGAGTAGAGCCTTCCGTGAATGTATTACAAAATGCCTAGTTGGTGATTGAGAAGAAACCTTGTATATAAAATCACCTGAAAGGGAGACAGGTGGTGGGACAATAAAGTGAGGATTTAACTATAACAATCAAAATAAGCATAGGTATACTCCTTTCAAATCCAGAAAAGGAACAGCATACAGATTGGCTGGTAGCAATAAGTTTTTGGCTTCACAGATGGAGACCATAGCCACCTCATGGAGAGGAACATAAAATATGGAATACGATTTACACAGCTATAAGCATTAAACTAATATATAAATGTTCTAATTAATCATATGCATAACATCTCACTAACCGCATTCAGTAAGCATATAAGGCAAATTAGTGTGGAAAGAAGTGTAGGCAAGCTTTTACCAGAAAGCAACATTCTCTTTCTGATTCCTCTCCATAGCCACCTCATGGAGAGGAACATAAAATATGGAATAAGATTTAGCAGCTATAAGCATTAAATCAATAAATGAATGCTCTAATTTATCATCTGCATAAGGCAACAAAATATTGCAAAATGTGGTTCTTAACTTTTTAACAGAAGCAACATTTTCTTTCCTGATTCTGTTTAGAAATATAGTAGGCATCACATAGAGTGGTCACAAACAGTAATAAATGCATTTTCTTATATAAGAAAATTAATATAGCTTTTAGATTACCTTACCACTATTAGTTCTAAAATTTTCCTTTCCAATTTTCTAATCATCCACCTACATTGGATTGAAAGTTTTAATTTCTTTTTTCAGCATTCTTTCATGTGGCGGCTTTGTCCTGCAAACAATGTCTAAAAAAATTTTCTTCGTCTTTGCCTTTAACTCAGTGGTCAGTTGGAGCTTGTGTAGAACAATCACAAGACTGTGAAGAGATTTAACCTTGCAATAATGTACACATTTTGTATAATTGAATGCCTTTATATTTCAATGGCATAGGGACACAATCTTAAAGTAACAAACAACCACAAGACTTTGAAAGGTGTAGCTGATCAAGGTACAAAAAATTCAAGCAGAATATATATACACATACATAACATAAACTACTTGTTCTCTGTTTATTACTGGCTATTCCAATGTTTAGTTTTTCTATCTTATATATATAGAAGAATTGTCCATAAAAAGACATATTGTCTAGTTTGTTTTCAATATAGACAAATAATATTCAGAAAAAAGGGACCTTACAAAGCTCATTATATGAATCGTGATCATCAACACCAATTCGACACTTAACACTGACAGGGACATCTGTGTTCGCAGCAATTACTGACATAGCCTCAGCAACAAACTTTCCTTGTAGAGACCAAATGTCTTTATCAGAGCACATTAAAAAAAAATATATATCATAGATATTTGTTGCCATTTGCAATATAATCCGCAATTTTAACAAACCTTTGGATCAAGCATAAGACGAGCACCAAAACACCCATGTCCAGCTACTCTTGGACTCGGACATCCACAGCTGGTAAACAATAGGTCAGTTAAGTGGTGATGGAAAATAAGAAAGGAAGAAAATTTAATGAACAAAAAGATAGGTAATAGCAAGTGTACTAACTTAAAATTGATCTCATCATATTTGTATGAATTAGCAAGCTGAGTCGCTTTTGACAGGTTTTCCAAATTATTCCCACCAATTTGAAGAACAATAGGATGTTGTTCCGGAGAAAACTCCAAGAATCTGTCCTGAGCAATACAGATAAAAAAAAATCATGCTATCAGTTATCTACATCCGAACTAATCCAATGCACCAAATTTTTCAAGAAATGATGGTAAATGTTAATGGCAGTTGAGAAAAAATAAGTACAGAACTTTAATCAATATTCCAGTCTGCTACCTTCAGAAGATAATGCATTTACTAAATTGAAAAAAAAAAAAAAAAGGCNAAAAAAAAAAAAATGCCAACAGAAGGTCCAATAGAAGCAATATATATAGTGTAAAAGTAATACATAAGCATCACAATGAACAATTCTAGCAGATCTGATAAACAAAAACTTGTATAACAATTTCTGATAGAATATAAAAAATTGTTGGCCCACATCCTAACAGCTTAGACTTTTGGGGAATAGTGGTAAACCAACCAAATTTTGCATGGTATCAGAGCAGAAGATCCTGATTTTGAATCACTGCAATTGTCTACTCACAATATAAGTTGAATTCCACATGTTGTGGCTCTGATGGTAGAGAGTCCACATGTGTGGGGGAGTGTTGGAAAACAAAACAATGGTTGGCCCACAGCCCAACGGCTTAAATTATTGGAAATAGTAGTAATACCAACAAACTTTGTCAATTTTATCAACCACCCAAGCCACTCAAGACCAATCCATAAGGAATGATAGAGAAAACATCTTAAAATTTCTACTTGGATCATGCTGCCCTACTCAACTCCAATTTGGAGCTTCAAAACTCACAAAAGTCTCTCTAGTCTGCCCATTCTGTCTGAATTGTTAAAACAACAAACCACCGCAATCAAAACCTTTTCAGACACTAATTACCTTTCAAGAGGCGGTAGAACTCTTTCTATCCTTCTGACCCTATCTCTCTTTTTTCCCAATCCCAAAGTCAGTAGCCAAGCGGTTAGACCAACTTTGAAGGGAGCTCCTTCGCCATAGAGGAGAGATTAACTTTGAATTTCATTTTGGGATCAGAGCCCTAAGGCCTTTTAAATTTATTTTCTGGGTTGGAATTACTTCAAGGCTTTTGGATACTGTCTGGTTTTATACAAAATGAATTCCAAAGTCTCACTTGAGGGTACCAAATGTAATTCTAGTGCTATTTTTTCCTTAGAAAAAAAAAAATTTACAAAGAGAATTACATAAGATATACATAAAGAAAATTGAAAAAAAAAAAAGCCTACTGGCCCTACCGACAAGTTGAAGTTGAACAGAAAATGCAGTTAGAATTGCTACATTGTCTTGTAAGAAACAAAATAAATGGGTTACCAGATTGTCCTTTTGATAGACAATTGTTTCAGCAGCAAGCATCTCAGTCCAGAGCCATGCATGTTTTGATATGAGCCTCGCCAGAGTCCTGTAGTGATTATCAGTCCATTCCATCATAGGAGCAACACTGCAAAATCAGAATCAAACCAACCCAAGTCCACAAAATCATCAATTACCAACTGAAAAAAAAAAAATTATATACATATATAGTAAAAAATATTAAAAAAAAAAAACCGGGGCAAGCAAATCAATTGATAAAGTAGAGAAAGAAGATAATAAGAACCTAAACCAAGGAGGAAGGTACTGGGCATGGACGTTAGAGCGAGAAGAAACCATGGCGGGCGTGCTTCGTTGATGGGTTTGAGTGTGAGTGGATGTAGATGCTGTTGAATTTGAAGAAGTGCCCTGAAATATATTAAATGACAATTTGCGACGGTTTTGAAGAAAAAAAGAATGAAATGGAGTAACTGAACAAGTTAGTGACGAATAGGAATAGGAATATGTATATGTTGTCTTCATTTTCGCTCGAATCAGAGAACTTCAGATCACTCACTGAGTCACTGAGTCACAGCCTCCTCCTTGGGGTTGAGGTAAGAAGGTACCTATCCATAAACGCGGGAGGGCTGATAGGGCATTCCTGGTGGAGACGACAAGGGCCGTAGGCCCGCTGAGAAGGCTGGTATTTATTCAAGTCGAGCGTAGATGAGAAACAAGTCCAATGTTAGATGGACTGTAGAAGAGGCCCAATATTAAAGAGCAATGCTATTTGCCACGGTTATTTGCACACCCTTTACTCCTACACGTAACACATCCATGAAAAGCAAATTTAAGTTATTTGAAGAAATATATTTTATGACAATTAGGTATCAAACCCATATCCTAATAGGTTTTAGATTATTGGTGACATATAATTTCTTACTTGTAAAAAAAGGTTATGAGTTCAAATCTCATAAACACATGTTATTGATAACAGGAAAATTTTTAGTAAAAAAGCTTTAACTATACCCTAATTTCAATTAAGGATTCCATTAATTTTGTGATCCAATAAAGAATTATAACTATATCTTTGTTCCAATTAAAGACTTCCCCTTAGGTTTGTCAAAGCTAATTTTTTAAACAATTAAAATTTTACCCAATTGAACAATTTTTTTATACCTTTTGAAACTATAAAAACATTCACTTTACACCTATAGAATTAGATTTTATGATGAATTTTTGAATTGGAGATATTTATCCCCAAAGTAGGATATCTGAACTGTTCTTCATGCTTTTACAGAAAATTTCTATATATTTGTAGCATTCTCATTACACTCATTTTTTCAGAAATTGAATTAAGATTTTATCTAATATGAAATGACTAAATTATCTTTTATTTGGATGATAAATATAATGAAGTTGACGGAAAATCTTAATTGGAACAAACATATAGTTATATTCTTTAATTATATCAAATAATTAATAGAGTTCTTAACTTAAAATAAGAGTATAATTAAAGTCTTTTTGCTAAAATTTTATGTTAACATATCAAAAAATTATAAAATATATTCTAAAATTATCTTTTCTGACTCATATGGGGGTGCTGACTCTGTACATCATAGAGATCATACGTTGATTGATTTATTTTAGTTGTATCATTATTATTACTGATTACCAAAAACGTAAAATTAGATGCTGGGTATACTCATTATATATCAGGTGCAATCTAGAATGGTGTCCCAAAAGGCCGAAACAATACATAATAGTAAGGTTTAAATGGGCTTGGGGCCCACTCCGCCAGGTAGCTTCATTCAGGGGCCCATTATCATCAACATATATTATGTGGTGGATAACGGCTAATAACAGTCTTCTTGCAAACTGTGTCTAGTACGACTTCCATGGCGAGCTTCAGCTTCAGCACCACCAGAATCAGAACCCCAACGGTCCAATCACACAAACCCGTCTCCAAGTTCATCTCTTATACTAAACCCATCAAAATCCCGTGTACTTTCTCCGCCAATCTTTCAAAAACTCAACCCAAACGGCACTATTTTCGATCAAATTCCGTTTCTGAAAGCTCAGTCTCAACACAAGATGTGGAGGAGGAAATTGATGAAGAAGAGGTTGACCCAACTGCTGAAATGAGCTATCTTGACCCAGAAACCGACCCGGAGGGCATTTCGGAGTGGGAACTGGATTTTTGCTCCAGGCCCATTTTGGATATCAGGGGGAAGAAGGTTTGGGAGCTTGTAGTTTGTGATGAATCTCTTTCTCTACAGCATACAAAGTACTTTCCTAATAATGTTATCAACAGCATTACTTTGAAAGATGCTATCGTCTCCATTAGCGAAGAATTAGGTGTCCCTCTACCGGAGAAAATCCGCTACTTCAGGTATATTTATCATTACAATTGGTCATGCAAGTGTTTGTTTCTTTGTGTGTGTGTGTGTGTGTGTGTAAATAAAATTTCTAATGTATTATGTACGTTTGTGGACTATGCATACTTACAAGCATGACATTCAGTCATTGAGAATGGTTCAATTTGTATGACTGGTTTTGTTCAATGGATTATAGGTCACAGATGCAGACAATTATAACAAAAGCGTGTAACGAGCTTGGTATAAAACCTATTCCTAGTAAACGGGTAAGTAAGTTTAATTTGCTTATCACTTTATGTTTCTTTTACCAAAATTCAAACTAATGTGTAAACAGTAACTGTATCTTGAGCAAAGTTCCCTTGCCTGTAAAATCTGTTATGTCAATTCCTTTCAGTATGAAACTGGTTGAATGAATTGCATGTCTAAGAGGCATTCTGTAAATCACATAACAAATTCTGAAGAATTTTTTACTAATCAAGTAACTTAAGAAAGTTCAGCTAATCGCCTAGAGAATTTAAAGGTGGCTGAACTTAGAACAGAATAGAAACAGAGGAAAAAGTTGAAAGAGGGAAGCAGAGGGGCAGTTGTGGATAACTCTTGATATCCTTTTCTCATTCATGACTCTGGCTATATATAAGCCTTACAACTAACTAATGCATACTTGAAGGGAAACGTGCAAACAGGTGTAAGCAAGATGTGCGTAAAGGTGCTGCATGTAAGGAACATGCATGCTAAACAATAGGAACTACACCTAGTGGCTAAACTAATGCATAAACAAACAAATGGACTTCATGACTTGGACAGTCAGTCACGTATCATCATTGCAGAGTGGAAGATGTTTTATTTCATTTCTTTTTTTATGAAATGTTCAAAGACACTTATTATCATTACCAGTAGATGAGTATAGAAGGTTTGGATGAATTTAATCTGTGGTTAGTGTTTAACAGAGTCTTATTCCATAAATCCTCAAAACTTCGAACAGATTATTTTCTGTTGCTTTTGTACGCTCTAACATTTCTTTTTTTATGAAATGTTCAAAGACACTTAGGCTTAGTTTGGTATTGCTGTGAAATACAATTGCTGTGAAGTAAAACAGCATTGAAACAAAACAGCTGTGAAGTAAAAGTCAACTAAGTGTTTGGTAAACTATGTTTTCAAAACTGCTGTGCAGAATAAAGGTGTTTGGTAAATTTTAATACAAAATTGCTGTGACTGTTTATAATTACTAAAATAGACATAATGTTGAAAATGTTTTTAACTTATTTGTTTGGAGAAAAAAATGGCATTTTACTAATTTATAATTTTTGGTGCACAAAACAAAATTATTAAATAAGTATGCATATTATTTATGTTGAAATATTTTAATTTTAATGGTACCAATGAAATATCATGATTAATAATATTAAGAACAAAGAAAATAAAGAACGTACGGTGGAATATGTTGAGATATTTTTTCTGAATTTGTAAAAACATTGAGGATATAGTGGGCAAAAAAAAAAAATCAAATATGGGAGCCTACAACTTTCACTCACTACAGTTTTGAAAAACAGGTTTCAAGTTGTAGTGGGTTTCTGTAGTGAGTGACCTCAAATTGTGAGTTACTACAGTTTTTAAATTTTTACCAAACGCCAAAACTGTTGTGAGTGACCTAGAATTGTCACTCACTGCAGCTTTTGAGTGTTTCACTGCAATCCCAAACGGAGCCTTATTATCATTACTAGTAGATGAGTATAGAAGGTTTGGATGAATTTAATCTGTGGTTAGTGTTTAACAGAGTATTATTCCATAAATCCTCAAAACTTGGAACAGATTATTTTCTGTTGCTTTTGTACGCTCTATAACTGAAATTTTTATTTGTAAGAAGGTGGAGGGTGTCTTCTAAGGAAGAGATGGACTAGCCAGAGGGGAAACTTACCCCCACTAATCCCACCAGTTTTTTGGGAATTGGAAGGGATAAGTTTCCCCTTATGACTAATCCATCTCTTTCCCATTTTCTTCCTTCAAGTTAGAAGCTTCTTCATTGAATGCACATGAATCTAGCCATTTAATCTATCCAATCTAATCCTATGCATCAAACGAGACCTTATGAACATCACAAAAGGATACTTTTCATCAAACCCAAGTGGTTGAGATTTAAGATTTCCTTAAGCCAAGCATTTCTTTCTACCTTAATGGTATGAAGCACAGATTACCAGACACTCATTATTTTTCTCCTATTTTTTTGGGCCTATGTTACCAGTCACTACAGATTACAACGAACCGTATGTAACATTCAATTTATTGAGACACTCCAACAATGCCTAAGTTTCATGTCTTTGAAACACTGGACATGATTATACTAATGAAGCTTTCTTTGAATATCACTTATTGTGTTAAAACTTTCCTTTTTCCAGTGTCTATCACTGCTTTTATGGTTGGAAGAACGCTATGAGACTGTATATACACGCCATCCCGGTTTCCAGAAAGGATCTAAGCCACTCCTTGCATTAGATAACCCTTTCCCAATGGAACTTCCAGAAAATCTTTTTGGGGAGAAATGGGCCTTTGTCCAATTACCCTTTTCAGGTAAGGCACTTTCTTATGATGATGTTTGACAAATATAACAAGTCCCTTTCTTACCTGCATTAAAACTTTCAATATTTCATTTAAAAATTTTCTGTTCCCATACTAATTATAATTCCTTCTTTTAGCTGTTCAGGAGGAAATCTCAACTTTAGACTCAAACCTCGTGTTTGGTGCAAGTCTAGATTTGGATTTATTGGGGATTGAAATTGATGCCGAGACATTGGTTCCAGGGTTGGCTGTTGCATCTTCACGTGCTAAACCTCTAGCAGGTATATATTCTCTCAAACATCATCTTCCGGTCTTTTTATATCATTAACATTATTTGTTGCTTATTATGATTATTCACTTTATACACTGCAAATATATAAATAGAGTGGTTCTCTTTATAGACAACCTCAGACTGGTCTTGAGAAATTTGGTTTGTAATATTGTGAGGTGTTTTTAAAAAGGATGACATGGTATAGAAGTTTTCAGTCCAAAGAAAGCATGGTACATATAAAAGTTCTAAAGACTTGTCAAATGATGTTTGAAGTCCATTGGATTAAAAGCTCATATTAGTCCTGACAGATATGTTACAAGAGCCATAAAACCTTGTCAAATGATCTTTCCAGTGAGTGTACCATCAATTAATTTTTTCATTCTGCAGTTGGCTTATAACCTGGACAAATGAGTTGGACTGACATATGTGTTATATGAATTGTTCAATAAGACAACCAAAGTGTATACTTCTCCTGGATAGATTATGGTTAGATTGAGTGACAAGCCTGATAATAGTTTTCATGGTGACTTATCATCTTTGTTGTAAATGTAATTCAAAAAGGATGGGAAGCAATGCCAGCAGATATAATACTCATTCTTATTGACCTCATGTAACCCAAAAAGGAGCTGGTTCTTTTATTCGAAAAAGGCAAAGATAACTGCATATTACAATCATGGAATAGGATTGTTATCATGGTTAAATTTTCAGCCAAATATTAACAAAATGTGAGAGGAAACAACTACTGCAGTGATCTGACCGATCTCTTCACTACAAGTCTGAAAGTTTTGCTATATCTTGAAAAAATAAACTCCCTTACCACATCTTTTAAAGACCATATTGCGAAACCTTTATTTCCAAAGTTTGTATTTGACATCATAAAGATGTTAGAATACTCTTGTTTCCTTGAATGTACTCTCATTCGTATTGTTTCTTATAAAATTTTGTGCTGTTCCTCTAACCATAATGGATCATAACCACATCTTTTGATATATGCTTATGCAGCTTGGATGAATGGGTTGGAAGTTTGCTCAGTTGAAGTTGATTTCTCACGGGCTTGCTTGATTCTCTCTGTTGGAATTTCTGGCCGATATATTTACGCTACCTATAATAAAAATTCTGTAACAACAAATGAAGCCGAAGCTTGGGAATCAGCAAAGAAGGCTTCTGGAGGCTTGCATTTTCTTGCCATCCAGGACGACTTGGATTCGGATGACTGTGTTGGATTTTGGCTTCTATTAGACTTGCCTCCTCCACCTGTATGATTTAATTAGTTCAAAAAAATTTCAAGGAAATTACTCTTACACATTAGTTTCATGCTTCCTCTATGCAGAATGAAAGCAAATATGGGTTATTGTTCCTTTTTGGATATGACTTTTCTGGTTAGGTTTTGTTATGGTTTTTTACGGTTTCTGATTTGTATGAAAATACATATGCTTCCGAGCACCTTACAGGCTTATACATTAGAAGAAATTAATGAGGAATATTTATGTGACTGTTACATATGACCTTCTCATAACATGCTTGTGGGTATGGTCATGTAAAAGTGAGTTCCACATACACACTGTGAGCCTTTCACATCTGACCGTCAAGAAAAGGATATGAAAATCATTATCTCAGCTGCATGTTAGAAACATAGGTTAGTTTGAATGGGCATCTTGACAACATGAGTCAGCCAAACTGAAGATACCATTAACCCTACACCACAGAGATTGAATAATCATCCAATCCCAACAATGATCACAGCAGCATATATAGAGATTTAAAGTTTATTATTATTTTTTTGAGAAATTTTCACAAATACCACCTAAACTTTGGGGTTCTGTGTGTAATCACGACTTTCAATAATAATTTTGTGTAATTACTACCTGAACTTTCTCCTGAACGCCAATTCACCACCTTCATACGCTTTCAGTTTAATTGTCTAAATCCCAAATTATGATTTTAAACCTGAAATGATTCAACTTTTTCCTATTTTTTATGGTATGGAAAGTGAAAATCCTTATGTGCATGTTAAAGAGTTGAAGAGGCCATAAGCACATTTTATACTAGCCAAGCTAATCAAATTGATTTTACAAAGTAGAATCTTTTTTCATTCTCTTTGAAAGGAAAAGCAAAAAGTT